>JAYESA010000009.1:119286377-119466377 GCA_036927795.1 Iris macrosiphon | reverse complement strand
TTTTATTTACATAGTCGTTGCATGGTCAGGGACAACTTGTGCACAAGGTTTGGTAAGTTTTCTCGAACGAGATGTACCGCGGCACTATGATCGTTCGACCTAGGAGAAAACATAGTGCTTTAGTAGCACTGTATTTAAACGAGATATTCATTGGGGATCGCAACCTCATGAATGGTGCTTCATACGCCCTTCGAAGTCCTATATGGCATGTTTCTCGTGGTGCAAAAGCATATCACCAATGACCCTCATGTAGTTATGTTGCATACTAACGAGAATATTTATGCAAGCTCAACATTTTCTCTGTAAGAATGATTCGTATTAATTATGTTAATCCTTGTTTTACAGGGATACGACGAGTAGGTTATTGGTAAGAATCGTTGTTAGACGATATGTATATATTTTACATATATTCAATGTATCCTACTATTTCCAAAGTATGTTTCATTATGCTGCTGAATACTCTGATCGTTAAAATGAACCTAGTTCCTAATAGAAAGACCACTAAGTTAATATGCATGCTTTTTCATATGAATAGTTAGTGTCGGTTTAGGCGAGTGAGCTAGTTTCTGCTCACCAGTACGCGATATGTACTGACCTACATTTTTAGGCATCCTCAGGTACTCAGCATCAGGGAGTGGCTGGAATGGTTCTAAGGCATCAAAGTATTATTGGGGTGTACATAATCTCTTCTTTTATTGGAGGCATCTTCTGTTATAAAGGGCCTAATGTATGGAACAATATAATTCAGTTGTATCAGTGAGAGTGTAAGCCAATACGACAAATATCAATGTAAGCCAATTGGCCAAGTATTAGTTGTATTTGAGAGCTTTGTAAATCTTTTGTAAGCCATGTACTCAATTATCATTATCAATAAATAGAAGCTTTTCATTATATTCATTATGACTTTAATTTGTCTGCTTAATACCGCTACGATGTCGTTGATTTCTGAGATATACCAGGCCATGTCTATCTTCTTGCCTTGTACAAGTACAATCTATGCTTGTACGATATCACGCCGGTAGATACTTTCAGTTCTTTAGAATTGGGGTATGACAAATTGGTATCAGAGCATGGTTTAAGCGTCCTTGGACTCAACAAATTCTAAATCAAAAATTGCTTCCATGATTACTCAATGATACCTCTAAGGATACTCAAAGTTGTGCTAGTGACTATTCAAAGTCTCTTCCGCGATTAGTCACAGTCGCCTCAATGTGTATTCAAAGTTGCCTTCTACGAGTATTCAAAGTCGCTTATGTGATTATCGAATTTGCATCTCTAATCGTTCTGTGTTGCTTCCGCTATTTTTCCAAAGTATTTTCATAATTGAGAATATTTGACCGCTTGGCTACACTCATTGAATATTCCATACAATGAGCCTAAATATTATGATGCCTTAGTTGTTGTGATTCTTGATTATAAATGATACTAAGAACCCAACAATGATTCGATGACTTAGATAACTAACTTGTGATTAATATTTTGTATGTGGAAATAAAAGAAATCAATATATGTACTGTAATCAATGAGAATTGTGCATGAGTAATTTTAATAGAGGAAATCAACAGTAAAGCTGAGTTGATTCATATACGATGGTGAGATAGTATTTTATATATGAGTATGAGAATAATGTTATAGCATATAGTGCTACCATGTTAAGGTAGTGCGGGATGGATATTGGATCAGTGTAAGAACGATGTGATAGTCAGAAAATGGCTTTATTTTGAGTGGTATATGCCTCTACCCTCTTAGTAATGCATGTGCAGTGACCCTTCCATAAGTGATGGTATTGAGCCTACTAGTAAGAATTGGGTAGTGTCGAGACTTAGTCGAAAATAATGCCTTATTGCATGCGGTGCGAGTGTCCCTTGGGTATTTCGGATTGTGTATCAACATCGGACCCTTGATAGTTGGATTTAAGTTGTCAACATTAGACCTCGATAGCTTCATATAAACATGGGGTAGCAAGGAAGTAAGAAGGTATGAGTTTGATGTCTTAGCTGGGAACAATGAGTTGGATTATATGGTGGTTTAAATATGATGGGTGAAAGCTTTAAATTTTTGCATCGATGATCGAATGTTACTATCGATAAACAAGTTGGATCATATATCCGGTGAGATTGGTTGGAACTGACTGGGAATCACAAGCGAAATATTATGTTGGGTTAGCTGAGTTTGGAAGTTCTTAGAAATAAATTAAAGATGGACCGAGTATGTGGGAAACGATTTCCTTTGACCTTAGGTGTGTAGCATTTACTACATGCCTAACTTAAAAAAGGTAGCAGCCGTGAAGTGGGAATACTTGAACCTAGCGATTGGCAAATAATATTTAATCAACATATAAACTTATGGGATTGAAAGTAACTAATCGATGACCCTTATTGTCTGGCAATATATGAAAGTTCGTTAAGAGGCTTTGATGGATATAATACCAATAAAGCTTGAGGTCTAGCACGTTAAAATAAATACTATCGACGAAAAGTTTTGTCGCATCAATAACAGTTAATTGATAGATATAATTGATTAAATTATTAATATAGGATGATCCCTAGCTTGGTGGGTTGACCAATATACCGAGTACATGAATAATTATCCAATGTGGCTAAGCGAGATAAAATTCCGTGAGACATTGATGAGGTAATACAATTAAGTTGATGGTTAATGCGAATGAAAGTTGACCCTATCAAAATAAAGTTGGCAAAAGTATGTTCGACGGAATAAATCGGAAGAAAGATATTTTTAATATATTGGTTGGGTGATATTATCAGTTATAAATTATTTGGGTAAAACTAAATGCACGAATACATAATATGAGTAGAAAAGAATTAAGAGCAAAGACTATAAACAATATACTAGTAAAAATGATCGATCAAAATTTGATTTTGGGTTAGTTGTCTTGTCCCATAGATAAACAGACGCACGAGAATTCAAGAATGATATGTTGGTACAACTAAAGGATGATTATGAAATCAGAAATTTAATAATATATGGGATCAATTCGAATTTTGAATGCTGGTAATTTACTTGATGGATATGGGATTTGAGCGTATAGTTCTAAATTGACCTTGTTAGGTTGGGGTAAGTCTATAATGAACATTTGTTTGAGGTAGACCCTTAAGCAATTGACCGTGAGTAGATAGACCTGACTTAGACTGTTGGATGTCCCTTATTTATGGGTAGGTCAATATTAGTGCAATTATGGTTCAAGTTGGTAATAAGATTTGGTAGAAGTCCCTTAGACTTGTCAGGCTTCAGTTGGCCCTAAGAAGAGAGATGAGTATGGTCTCTATCAGCTGCCTAGCATGAGATGAGTTGCCTATGAATACTAGGTTTAGCTATCGTTATAGCTAACTATAGAGACTTGATCGAAAAGCTATGTTGGTTGTCAGAGACCCATAGGATGACCCTATTAATGTTGTATGGGTAATATAATATCGTGTGAGACTCGGATAGCGAATATTATGAGTTGGCCGATGTTCAGTCGATGTTTGGATAGTTTGTTACAAGATTTGGGTATGAGTATTTCAAGATAACATGTTGTGTCAGAATGGTTAAACTGTTGGATGGATAAGTTTGGGAATTTATGGTTACTAGAGTTGGATTTGATTGCTTCGACTGGAATGAAAATCAATAATGGGTACGGTTGGATGTATTATCTTGGAATAATTTATCTTAGAATCAAGTTAGAATGAGAAAGAAATCATATTAAAAAGATAGAAATGTCGGTTGAGAATTTTGATAAAAAATTTATACGTTGGGAAGAGAAACTTGATATGTGATGTAGCTAATACGACTATTGAACGAGATAGACTATAATCATTAAACTATAATTAAATTTTGTGGCTCAGATAATGACATGACCAAAGAAAACTCTGGATTCATGAGAATTTTGATGCTACCAATGTTGGAAAAAAGATTGCTAGAAGTTTGAATGACAAAAATTTCAATATTGAGGAAACGGTCAAAACGATTATAAATACACTTTGGTCATAATAAAGAGATGATGGTATTTTATATTTATTGTATTTATTTTAGCTTATTTAAAATATATAATTGTTACATTAGGATGCTTCACAGTAGTTTGAATATTAATGACATAGGACGACCCCAAAATCTACGTCGCCCTTCGTAGGAAGTAGCCTACACTGGAGATACTACCCGTAGGATCTTCGCATGATACAAAATTTGATCATTCAATATTAGTGTGGCACTAGTGTAACAACCATAGTTTCTTATATTTAATAATGAGATATTTTTTATTTATGGCTATTTTTAATCCAAACTTTCTTTAATTAGCACCCCATAATTTAATTTCCACCATGAGATTCTCATGCCAATCAGATCTAGAAAATTTTCTTTTGAAAGATTTGCATATTATCTATTATTATCTTATTCCTATAGAATTCCAATAAAGTATTGGTTACTAATATCTAATTTGGATTAGAGATTACCATAGATTTTGTACCAACCAAATTAGGAAACAACTTAAACTAAACCTACTCCTACCCATAGCCGAACCCCCCTCCATATTCGTGACCCCCTCTCAAAATCTGCCAACCCCTCTCCCTCTCTATCTATCTACAACAATATATATATATATATATATATATATATATATATATATATATATATATATATATATATATATATATATATACTTCATCTTATTATTTTAAACCCTAACAATAACCAAAAATTTCTCTTCCCCACCTTCTCTTGCCGTCGACCCCCCTCAAGTGGACAAGCCCAAGGCCGACCACCTCCTCAATCCAAGAACCCTAGTTATCTTCCACCTCCACCTTCTAGTAAGTTCTTTCTTTAACCATTTTCTTCTTCTCCATGATCTCTTATTCTCCATGATCATCTTCTTCTTCATAGATTACTATAATAACCTAACCTGCATAATGATGTAAACTCTAATTTATATGTTGATGTAAAACTCTAATTTGTAGGATTGATGTAAACCTTATTTTGCATGTTGTAGTAAAACCCTAATATTTTTTTGGTTAATGATAAACTAAGTTTCTATGATGTTTCAAGAATCAAAAATTATATATTATGGTTGATTGATAAATATATTGTATGTTTAAAACCTATGTCGTTGATTGTAAAGTTGAACCCATGAATGCATGTATGCACCCATAGGTAGAAACCTTGATTAAACCATGTTAATAATAGAGAAATATGATGATTAAATTATTTTTATCTATATTTTTAATGTTTATTTCAAATTATTAGTTTTTTTTATAGAATATTGCATGTACAATGTGTAGGGTGACCTAGTTTAATGTTCTATCCAAAACTCCTTATCGAACCTTTCTAAAACCTTGCAAATAATTAAAATAGGATGTTATTAACCTATATTAAATTCATTTTTTAAAATAAAATTCCAGAATTATTACTTTTTGATTTAAATGAATTTATGCATAAACAAGACACATAGTTGACCTAGTTTACTTGTAAACTTATTGTAACTTGTTCTTTGGCTATATATGAATGTCTTCCTTATTATTTATGATTAAAAATTATTTTTCCAGAATTAAATATGATTTAGAATTTTCCTGCAAAGTATAATAGTAGGGTTATAATGGCAAAATTTTGGCAATACTATTGCTAGAAGACTAGTATGTGCCCCCGTAAAGACCAATAAGTAGAATTGATAAATATACATGTAGAAACTCATTAATAATTATTTTCTAATATTTTAGAATTATTTCCAGAATTTAACATTTTTATAATTTTATCTTTGGAGAATTTGCATGTCTTGAAAATCCTATTTAGCACCCAAATTTGCATGACTAGTTGCCAGCCTACGTAGAAATTTCTTGTGGGATAAAAACCATTAATTTACTTATTTTTATAATTAATTTCAAAATTAGTATTATAAATTAACCATGTTAGATTGCATATTTTTAAGTATGTAAACATAAAATTCTAATTTCCAATAACTAGTTCGAGGAGTTGTACAAGTTACATAGCTTTATGAATTCACATAGTTGAATAATTTATGATACATACATGAGATTGTTGTCACCTTGCATGAGGAGTTATTAATACCAACTACCTAATTATTAACCTTTCAACTTTTCTCAAACCATAAGGCTAATAGTGTAATATTAGCAACTTAGTGTAGCGTCTAATTAGTGTGTGATATATACATTTATAGGAGCTCGAGACCATCAGGTTGAGGACTCAGAAGCAGGTTTACTTTGTTCGCAGCTTTGCTTGGAAGGCAATTACACCTTGCCTGATTGTATTATTCAGTTTATATTATGCCTAGTTTTATTTGCTAGTTGTGTGAATGTGTCTTAGAGTAGCAGACTTACCTAGTATATTATGAAGGTACATGGTATCTTCTGACCTGACACTTGTTCAACACGTTCACTGAGTGAGTGAGTGCATGGACTAGCGTGTCGACTGTATATTAATACGTGAGTTCGCATCTTATGTTAGCAGTTAGTGTGTGGACTAGTTTTCTAGATTTTATTGACGTTGTTGCATTACGTCTACATCGCGTATACGGTTCGGATAGTACATTGGAAGGAAAGAATCTACTAGTGAGCGTATATGATTTCTATTTCTTACTGTGTAAATGGTGTACTCTCGAGTTCTGTTAAACGCTTGGTGGGATGACTGATTCTTCTATTTCTCCCCCCTCATGCGCCACTAGAGATATCTCGAGTGCATTTTACATAAATGGTTTTGTTACCCTATTCATTATTTACTGCTTTACTTTTATGCATATCAATTTCTTGTGTACTTGTTATATCCCTCCGAGGAACAGACACCATTTCCAGATCCAGACGAGCACTTGTACCTGACGGACTACGGAGTTGGAGATTTTGCTGACGATTATCTTGAGGTGGAGCCACAGGAGTTTCCTTGACCTATGGATGATAGTTGCTTCGTGTCTTGGTGTCCTTATCTAGTTAGCTGATGCCCAAACTATTTCTTTATTGCTTAATTGTATTCTTTCATTATTCTTCCATACTTTATTATCATGGATTGTTCTCCACTAGACTTTATTTGTAGTGGATTCTGAGACTTTATGTGTTCATCCAGTTTCCTATTCTGTGATATTTGTGGATGAGACTAGATTTTACTTGCCTGTGATAATGTGACTTAGATATATTTTATGGCGTAATATGACTGGTTAGGTCCATTAAATTGGGTTCCCATACTTGTTCTTACAGCTGGCATGTATACGTATAACTACTACATATTTTGGGATTGGGGCATAACATATTTTTTAGTAGTGGCCTATACAGGTCGAGTTAGCCGTTTCGGTTATGTAATTGTAGCAAGCAGGCCTGAACCTAGGATTAGAGTTTTAGGTCTCATCTGCACATTGACTATAACTCACATTCCTTTCAATCCTTTCTATTTAAATAAATGTTTGCATCATGTTTGATTCATGTACTTTTTCTAATCTTTCGTCCATATCTTGCAGAGAGGTGAATTTGCGTAACAGACGTGCCGCCACCGGGGGTAACCCGTATCCAGGGGTCGATGGCCAATCACCAGGAGAGGCCTCGACGACTCCCCGACTTCTAGGACCGGATGGACAGACTAACAATCCGGTTCCACCAGCTCCTTCCACGGCACCTAATGGATCTTTCCCAGCTCCAGCAGCACCGCAAGACATCCAGACGTTGATGTTCCAATTCTTTAAGATGATAATACAGAAACAAAGACAGCAAGCCACTGCACTGGCTGCTGAGCAAATACATGGAATTGGGATCTCTCTCACATGTAAATATTTGGCAGCAAGCGGCAGAGTAGAGGCGGGAAGCCACCGAGATGAGGCAGGACAGAACTTGAGAGGTTGGCTGCACCAGCACCTGCACCAGCACAGGCACTAGATCCAGTTCTCTAAGCGTATGTTAGATCAGTCAAGGATTTTTTACAAATGAACCCCAAGCTATATAAAGGCAATGGGAGCCCATAGGAGACCACAACTTGGATAACCAGCACCAAGAAGCTTTTGGAGGCATCACATCTGCCTACGGATTTATGGATGATAGATGTGAGGACTAAGTTAGAAGGGAACGCTCATCACTGGTGGGAATCGTTGGTGCACCAATTGGGTACAAGCCAAACTTGGGAGCAATTCTTGGAGTACTTTGAGAAGAAATACTTTTCGGCCACTGTGAATGATGCATTGTACAACCTGTTCCCCTATCTAGAGTAGGCGAATAAGACAGTTGATGAGTACGATTCAAAATTCAGCCGCCTCAATAGATATGGCATCATTCTGATACCCAATAACTTAAAAAAAGCTAAGAGATTTTATCACGGGCTGACTTAGGAGCTTCAACACTATACCAGCACATAGTCCCGGATCTCTTATGTTGAAGTATTAACAAAAGCCAGGATTCCGAAGGCCATCAGCAAGGGGAAAGAGAACCAACAAAGAATTTAACAAGGACCAACAAAGACGCAATAATAAGGGCTTATCAGATGACCAATGGGACAGCATCAGCAACAGAGGATAGGGCCCTACCAGCTCAGAAAACCTCCGACTTGCTATTTCTGTGGCAAGAAGGGGCACATGCAAAAAGAGTGCAGAAAGAAACTGGAAACTTGCTTGATATGCGGATCAGGACAACATCACGCTCAGGATTATCCGCATCGTAGAGATATAGTTTCATTTGGAAGGCAGAAGTCAGCAGTACCGGCACCAGGAGCAACCAACCAAAGAGGAGGAGTAGTGCTTCGTCAACCAGCGCCAGGAGGCTAGCAAAGAGGACCACCCTTGGCACCACAAGCAGTGCAGTTTGAGAGAGCTAAACAGCAGTCAGGAGCTCAGAGGCAAGGACAGGTATTTTCACTAACTCAGGGAGGAGAAGAGATTGAATGAGAGGCTATTACAGGTATTATTCTAGTTGGATCAGTACCTGCTACTGTTTTATTTGATTATGGGGCAACTCTTTCATTCATATCATCTAGATTTATAGCAATGCATAGAATAGCTACTTCATCCTTGCCTAAGAGTTAGAGAATTCTTAATGGGGGAGGAATAGTGCCTATAACTAGTATCTGTAGGACTTGTTCAGTTATTGTTTATGGACGGGAGATGAGAGCTCAACTTTTGGTAATTCCAATGCCAAATTTTGACATAGTATTGGAGATGGATTATCTTAGTCAATACCATACAGTACTAGATTGCCATAAAGGTTGTGCTATCTTTAAGCTGCCAGGCCAGTCAGAGTTTGAGTTCATAAAAGGAACTACAGAGAAGAAAGTAGGCCAGTATGGTGGAGCTTTTATGATAATGGAAGTTGCACTGCCACCGATCATTAAGGAGTTTGCAGATATCTTTCTAGACGAGTTGCCAGGTCTGCCAACGGACGGAGAATCGAGTTCACTATTGAGTTAGTACCGAGAGCAGTACCGATATCTTCTAATGTGTATCGGCTGGCAAAGAAGGAGTTAGATGAGATAAAGGTGTAGTTGCAAGAGCTGCAGGACAAGGGATTCATTGGGCCAAGTGCATCACCTTAGGGAGCCCCAGTATTGTTTGTGCCAAAGAAAGATGAAACAATTCACATATGCATTGACTACAGAGCCCTTAATGCAGTAACCATCAAGAATAAGTACCTTTGCTATGGATTGACAACTTATTCAACCAATTAACAAGAGCACAAGTTTTTCTAAGATTGATATAAGATCGGGATACCATCAAGTGAAGGTGAGGTGCGAGGATGTTCAGAGATGGCTTTCATGACTCGCTATAGATACTACGAGTTCTTAGTAATGCCGTTTGGGTTGACCAATGCGCCAGCCATGTTTATGAATTTAATGAACCAAGTATTCCATTAGTACTTAGACCAGTTTATGGTCGTATTTATTGACGACATTTTGGTGTACTCGAAGATCCATGAGGAGCACGAAGAACATTTGAGGAAGGTTCTAGAAACATTGAGACATCAAAAGTTATATGATAAGCTGAGCAAGTAGGAGTTTCTCCTAGATCATGTCTCTTTTTTTGAGCATGTTATCTCGGGAAAAGGCATATCAATAGATCCAGGTAAGATATCAGCAGTAGAGACGTGGCCGACCCCAACCGACGTCTCAGAGGTGCAGAGTTTTCTAGGACTTGTCGAATATTACATGAGGTTGGTGGAAAATTTTACGAGGATTATGGAGCCTATGACAAGGTTGACCCACAAGGACTAGGAGTTTATTTGGGCAGAGGAGTGTCACATGGCGTTTGATGAGTTAAAGAATCGCTTGACTACAGCGCTGATCTTGACCATACCTACTGGATCGGGAGGATTTATTATTTATAGCGATGCATCTAGAAAAGTACTAGGATGCATCTTGATGCAGCACGGTATGGTGGTAGCGTATGGTTCTCGGCAGTTGAGGATCCATGAAAAGAACTATCCCACTCATGACTTGGAGCTTGTAGCAGTAATCTTTGCTTTGAAGATTTGGAGGCACTTTTTATACGGAGAGACTGTGGAGATTTTTACAGATCATAAGAGCCTAAAGTATGTCTATACTCAGAAGGATCTGAACCAGAGATAGAGACGATGGATTAAATTGATGGCAGATTTTGACATTGAGCTGCAGTACCATCCGGGCAAGGCTAATGCAGTAGCGGATGCTTTAAGTAGGAGACCGATGGCATACTTCTTGACAACACAGAAAAAATTGTTATATGATTTGGAGCAGCTGGGCATAGAGGTGGTTATGCCGGAAGAAGTCACAAAGTTGATGAACCTTCAAGTGCAATCATCATTGGTGGAGCGTATCAAGGCAGTTCTGTCGACCGATGCAAGATTTCAGCGACTTCGACAAAGGATTGAGGCTGGATTGCAAACTGGATTGAGGATACACGAAGATGAGACTTTAAGGTGTGGGTATCTCCTCTATGTTCCTAATGGATAGCTTAGGCAGGAACTAATGATGGAGGCTTAAAATTCAACATACTCTATTCATCCGGGAGGTACGAAGGTGTATAGAGACTTGAGACAACATTACTGGTGGCACAGAATGAAGCGAGAGATAGCACGGTTTGTGGCGAAGTGCTTGATAAGTCAGCAAGTTAAGTCTGAACATCAGAGATCAGCAAGACTACTTCAACCACTTCCATCCAAGAGTAAAAATATGAGCACATCACCATGGACTTCGTTATGGGTTTTTCGAGGAGTCCAGCTGGTCGAGATGCAGTTTGGGTGATTGTCGACAGATTGACTAAGGCAGCACAATTCTTACCCTTTAGAGTTAGAAAATCTACAGAAGTTGTGGCAAAATTGTACATAAAGGAGATTATACGCTTACATGGAGTACTAGTCAACATAATTTTAGGCAAAGATTCGCGGTTCACATCACACTTTTGGAGGAGCATGCAGGAGAGCCTAGGAACTATATTAAAGTTTACTACCTCCTATCATCCGCAGACAGGCGGACAGTCAGAGCACACCATTCAGACATTGAAGGAAATATTGAGAGCGTGCATGCTTGACTTTGGAGATTCTTGGGAGGATCACTTGCACTTTGTGGAGTTCTCTTACAATAATAGCTCCTAAGCAAGCATTCAGATGGCTTATTTTGAAGCATTATACGGAAGGAAGTATCGATCGCCAGTATTTTGGAGTGATTTGGGTGAGAGAAAGATACTTCATCTTCTCATCTTAAACCCTAACCCTAACAAAAAATTCTCTTCCCCAGCACCTCTTACCGCCGACCCCCTCACGTGGACAAGCCCAAGGACGACCACCTCCTCCATCCAAGAACCCTAGTTCATCTTCCATCTCCACCTTCTAGTATGTTCTTTCTTTAATCCTTTTCTTCTTCTCCATGATCTCTTATTTACCATGACCATCTTCTTCTTCTTCATAGATTACTATAAAAACCTAACTTGCATGATGATGTAAACTCTAATTTATATGTTGATATAAAACTCTAATTTGTAAGATTGATGTAAACCTTATTTTGCATGTTGTAGTGAAACCATAATCTTCTTTTGGTTAATGATAAACTAAGTTTCTATGATGTTTCAAGAATCAAGAATTATATATTATGGTGGATTGATAAATATATTGTATGTTTAAAATCTATGTTGTTGATTGTAAAGTTTAATCCATGAATGCATGTATGCATCCATAGGTAGAAACCTTAATTAAACCATGTTAATAATAGAGAAATATGATAATTAAATTATTTTTATCCATAATTTTACTATTTATTTCAGATTATTAGTTTGGAAATTGTTTTTAGAATAAATTGCATGTACAATGTGCAGGGTGACATAGTTTAATGTTCTATCCAAAATCCCGCATCGAACCCTTCTAAAATCTTGTAAATAATTAAAATAGGATGTTATTAACCTATATTAAATTCAGTTTTTAAAATAAAATTCCAGAATTATTTCTTTTTGATTTAAATGGATTTATGCATAAACAAGACACATAGTTGACCTAGTTTACTTGTAAACTTATTGTAACTTGTTCTTTGGCCATATATGAATGTCCTCATTTTTATTGGCCATATATGAATGTCCTCCTTTTTATTTATGATCAAAATTATTTTTTCAGAATTAAATATGATTTAGGATTTTTATGCAAAGCATAATAGTAGGGTTATAATGGCAAAATTTTGTCAATGTTATTGCTAGAAGACTAGTATATGCCCCCGGAAAGATCAATAAGCAGAATTGATAAATATACATGTAGGAACTCATTAAATAATTATTTTATAACATTTTAGAATTATTTAGAGAATTTATTATGATTTTATCTTTGGAGAACTTGCATGTCGGAAAAACCTTATTTAGTACCTATATTAGCATGACTAGTTGCTAACCTACGCAAAAACCCCTTGTGGGATAAAAACCATTGATTTGCTTATTTTTATAATTAATTCCAGAATTATTATTATAAATTAACCATGTTAGATTGCATGTTTTTAAGTATGTAAACATAAAAGTCTACTTTCCAATAACTAGTTCGACGAGTTGTACAAGTTGCATAGCTTTGTGAATTCATGTAGTTGAATAATTTACGATACATACATGAGATTGTTGTCACCTTGCATGAGGGATTATTAATACCAACTACCTAATTATTAACCTATCAACTTAGCTAAAACCATAAGGCTAATAGTGTAATATTAGCAACTTAGTGTAGCGTCTAATTAGTGTGTGATATATACATTTATAGGAGCTCGAGACCATCCGGTCGAGGACTCAGGAGCAGGTTTACTTTGTTCGCAGCTTTGCTTGGAAGGCAAGTACACCTTGCCTGATTGTATTGTTCAGTTTATATTATGTCTAATTTTATTTGCTGGTTGTGTGCACGCATCTTAGAATAGCAGACTTACCTGGTATATTGTGAAGGTACATGGTATCTTCTGACCTGACACTTATTCAACACGTTCACTGAGTGAGTGAGTGCATGGACTAGCGTGTCGACTGTATATCCATATGTGAGTTCGCATCTTGTCTTAGTAGTTAGTGTGTGGACTAGTTTTCTAAATTTTATTGACATCGTTGTATTACATCTGCACAGCGTATACGGTTTGGATAGTAGATTGGAAGAGGAGAACCTACTAGTGAGCGTATGGGATTTATATTTCTTACTATATAAATGGTGTAACTAGTGTACCCCTGACTTCTGTTGAACACATAGTGGGATGACTGATTCTTCTATCTCTCCCCTCATGCGCCACTAGAGATGTCTCGAGCACATTTCACATAGATGGTTTTGTTAACCTATTTATTGTTTATTGCTTTACTTTTATGCATGTCAATTTCTTGTGTACTTGTTATGTCCCTCTGAGGACCTGGCACCTTTTCCAGATCCAGACGAGCACTTGTACCCAACAGACTACGGAGTTGGAGATTTTGCCTACGAGGATCTTAAGGTGGAGCCACAAGAGTTTTCTTGAGTTATGGATGATAGTTGCTTAGTGTCTTGGTGTCCTTATCTAGTTAGTTGATGCCCGAACTATTTCTTTATTGCTTAGTTGTATTCTTTCATTATTCTTTTGTACTTTATTATCGTGGATTATTCTCCACTAGACTTTATTTGTAGTGGATTCTGAGACTTTATCTATTCATCCAATTTCCTATTATGTCATATTTGTGGATGAGACTAGATTTTACCTGCCTGTGATAATGTGACTTAGATATATTTTACGGCATACTACGACTGGTTAGGTCCATTAAATTGGGTTCATATACTTGTTCGTACAGCTGGCATGTGTACGTATACCTAGTCCTATGTATTTTGGGACTAGGGTGTGACATAATGTAATCAATTAAAGTTGGATGGATCAAAATAATGTGGCGACAGGTAAAATTATTTATAAGAGGTGGGAATGACAAAATTGACATTGAAAGAAGGAATATTGCAAATCGAAATTAACAAAAAAAATTTGTTATGGTCGATTTGTTTAAAATAATTAAAGTATCGTGCTTGGGTTAATGGCCTTACCTTGGCAGTCCCTAAGAATTTTTATATTTTGGCAGAATTGGAAGATAACGATTGTGGCAAATAGTTATACGAAGGAACATTGTGATCAATGATAAAATATTTGTACATATGTCGGACCGAGGGGATGACGATGAATCTTGAGAAGTGCTTAGACCAAAACTGGATTGCAATGTGTTAAAAAGATATTGACAAGATTGACTGAATAAGTGTCGCAAGAAATTAGAGTTAGGGGAAATCGATGTTAAAGAACTTGGCCGAAAGTATTAATGATCATTAATGAGGAATGTAATTACCTTTGTAGTCGTTTGATTTTTCTAGCCATTAGCATTGGTTGAGTGCATTATATTTCGGGGATGCCTAAAATTTATGTACAATCCAGGCGAAGTGGTGAATGTAATTCAAATGGAGCTGCAGGAGAGTATTGATGAATGAATGAACATGAATAAATCATTTGGGAAGAAAAGAGATGGTTGGAATGCATTAGTATACGAGATTCATAAATGAGCAATATTGACAAGAGATGACAATGGGGGTATTGAGCTATAGCTGACATAAAACATTTTCGTGGAATGACTTAAGTTATATGGTGAATTGAGTTATTTCTTTAAGTTTTGAGGACGAAACTTTTTCTGAGTGGTTATGTAATGTCCCATTCCGCGGAAAGGCATTACGCTGGAATTATAGATGGATCAGACCTATGGAATACAAGTGGTACAGAAAATCGAGATGCTTGGTGTGATGATACTGTATTTCATAACTTGGCCGTATGGGATATCTTATGCGACATGGTTCAAATGTATGATTATGCCATATTAGAAGACCGTACATCACGTCAGATTATTTTTGAGGGATCGTAGGCGAAAGTAGGATCGTTGCATAAAAATAATATTTATATAAGTGAGTGGATATATCCCTTCTCGTCTACTAATTCATGCCCTAATAAAATAAATACTACTATTGCTTTGCTGTATATCATAACAATATGCTGCCCTAATCCACACAATGATAATGATACCTTATGTTCAATGCTATTGTAATCAATAAAATACATGAATAATGAACTGCTAGTACTATTGATATAAGAATGCTATAAAGTAAGTCTGCCATGAGAAAGAAGTAATATTATGCAATTTACTTCATATGCTGGTAACAATGAGAATAGAGCATTGAACATCTGTACTGGTATAAGTGCATCAATACACAGTAACTTTGAAAAAAATGCTTCATATGCGAGTATAATTGTGGTTTGGTACCACCGGACCACAAGAAGGTCTGTATGTTGGGACCTACGGGTCACCAACCGATATGAGAATGAGTAAAACAAGAAGGATCAATAATGCGCGAATTTACTTATATTTCTTTACCATATAATTCTTTGCTTAGATTTTATTTGCATAGTCGTTGCATGGTCAGGGATAACTTGTGTACAAGGTTTGGTAAGTTTTCTCGAAAGAGATGCATCGGGGTACCGAGATCGTTCGGCCTAGGAGAAAATATAGTGCTTTGGTAGCACTAGGTATAAACGAGACATTCATTGGGGATCGTAACCTCATGAATGATGCTTCGTACGCCCTTCGAAGTCCTATATGACATGTTCCTCGTGGTGCAAAATCATATCACCAAGGACCCTCATGTAGTTAGGCTGTATACTAACGAGAATATTTATGCAGGCTTAACATTATCTCTGTAAGAATGATTTGTATTAATTATGCTGTGGCAAATCCTTGTTTTGCATGGATACGATGAGTAAGCTGTTGGTAAGAATCACTGTAAGGCGATATATACATATTTTAGATATATTCAATGTACCATACTGTTTCCAAAGTATGTTTCATTATGCTGCTGAATACTCTGATCATTGAAATGAACCTAGTTCCGAATAGAAAGATCACTAAGTTAATATGCATGCTTTTCACCTAAATACTTAGTGTCAGTTTAGTCAATTGGGCTAGTTTTTGCTCACCAGTACTCGATATGTACTGACCCAAGTTTGTGGGCATCCCCATGTACTCGACATCGGGGAGTGGCTGGAACGGTTCCAAGGCATTGAAGCATTGTTGGGGCGCACAAAAGCTTTTCTTTCATTGGAGGTATCTTCTATTATAAAAGGCATAATGTATGGAACAATATAATTCAGTTGTATCAGTGAGAGTGTAAGCCAAGACGACAAATATCAATGTAAGCCAATTGGCCAAGTATCAGTTGTATTTGAGAGCTTTGTAAATCTTTTATAAGATATGTACTAAATTATCATTATCAATAAAGAGAAGCTTTTTATTATATTCATTGTGACTTCAATTTGTCTTCTTAATATCGCTGCGATATCATTATTTTCTGAGATATACTCGGACTTGTCTATCTTCTTGTCTTGTAAAAGTAAAATCTATGATTGTACGGAATCACGTCCGTAGCTACTTTTGGTTCTTTAAAATTGGGGCGTGACAAGCTTCGCACTGCATGAGATGTCAGATATCTCAAAGTTGCCCATGAACAGGGAGCCCTGTGAATATTACTATTTGAGACAAGGAGTTTGCAGACTTAGAGAATAAGGACTACAAGTTAATGGATGTCTATAAGGGGCTCATGTGCCACTATTAAATAGGCTAAAAGATCAACAAGAAGGGGAAGACAGAAGGAAATTCCCCACACATAAGCTGCTGGATGGATTATTTATTCATCCAGAGTGAGGACACCTCCAAAATCTAACTTGATGACAAAGTTCAAGGAAAAGGAAATATTAACAGAGGAACCTAGAGAAACCCATCGGTGATCATTCCCAGGGGACTCAGGTCCACAATTACTTTTACCAAGCACGACACAAGCTGTCAAAAGAAGTTATAATCGTCGGATATTTGATGATCTAGCTATGTAATTGTGTCATTCTTGGAGGCTTAGGATATATATAATATATAAGTAGAAACATTATCCTTCCTGCCATAAAGCTTGCATTTGGTCAATGGTACTGCTACCGGTGGTTTGCTGCCTTAACAAAGGACTGCGGAGCTTTATCGATAATTTGGTAGATACCCCAATGGGGCAAACTGACTTTTCCAGAATAGAGATTCCCTATCTCTATCTGATAGGATGGCTATTGTTGCACTGCCCAAGGTTGATGAACGCCGACATAGAAAGTACAACCCTAATAGGGGATGCATAATTCTATCGATATAGGCGATCTACCTAGAATTACCAGAACACACAGAGCTGTAGGAAGGCTTTGAACTACATGGAAGGCTATGGAATCTTAAAAATATCCCTCACCTTCCATGGAACCGAGGTCGGACAAGTTATGAGAGATAAATGAGTCGACATCTGGAGCTTATCAGAAGGTATATTCTATAGGCTCATTTATATCCGACCATTGTACTTGGTGTATCGGAACAGAAACTACTGATTTCTAGAGACTTTTCTGCCTAGCTTCTTCGCGAGACATGCAATGCCAGCTCTTGCCTAGAGTACATAGGAAGTCTCATGCACGGTGCAAGATCCTGGAGGTACTTCAACGTTGGCTGTATTGGAGCAATATTTATACTACTGGAGAATGAGGCTAATCTACGTATACTATTTGCAACCACAAATTTTATTGCTCAATCAAGTATCCTTCGTAGGCGTTTGATCGAAAAAATTCATTTATCATTGGGGGGAAGATGAAACTATCTCTCGAGAATATCGAAGTGTTGCAAAAGTCTAGACACGATTTCACATGCTAAATGGGAGCTTGTTATCGACAAGACTACCTCTGATGATCTGGAAGAGTCGACCGATATATCAATCGTTAGACAAAAACATGGGGCTTCACCATTGCACAATCTGCGGCCTCCTAAAAAGAAGTGGGTAGTACATAAAACATCGAAGGAAATAGGGTCAAGCTTGGCCCCAAGAAGAAGGACTCTACGAAAGTTGTTGAAAAAAGAGGCATAGGCGTCTGTGCATGTAGTCTCTAAGGTGGATCCCATACTTGATATCATTTCTCAGTTGATAAAGCTTGTCATACATGTCACTACCACATTCCGAAAACAGGGGTATTTTTGACTTTTTATAATATTTAATATTATTGTAGTTACAATTAAGTAATTGCATGATAGTATATTTAATTTAAATAAATATGTGAGATTGTAATTAAATATATAAATATATACAGTGTTCATTTATTTTGAGCTAGCAGACTTGACCTAGAAGCCAGTAGATGAACACCTGTCTGAATTATGGAATTATGTATTTAATTGTTTTATCTAGAGTTTATTTATTGGAGATTGTATTTAATTACCGTATTTTAATTTATTATTGCGCATTGCCTTTGCTTCGATATTTGGAGCGCTATCCTGACTTTTGTCTTCCAACAAATTTCACAATCTTGTCCTAGACATGCCCGCCTTCCATTCTGCTATTTTTGTAACTCATAATTATGCTCTCTGTGCATTTTTTAGCCGCACAAAAATCGTCGCGGACGTTATTTAATAAATTCTTATTTTTGTATCGTTGTGCGTTCCAATTGAAATTGGAGGCAATCTTGACCTATTTTTCGTGCGGCCCAAATTAGGGTAATATTCTGTTCTGAGTCTACTTCATTATTGGTATTGATGACCTGACCTGATTTTGGCCCCATGTACTCCTAATTAATTTTAGAACACAACTTACATTTATTTCTAATTAAATTGAGGGTACTATTTTAACCAATTCTGAAATCCCAATTTAATTCCAGCGCCCCCTGACCCTACAAAACACCGGACACCGAATCGCCCGCCAAATTTTCGTCATTTCATGCGTCTGTACAAATACCCAAATTTAAGGGGACTAATTTGCAAATTTGTATTTTGGTGTCAACACCCATTTGTTTAACCAATGAGGGAGACCTAATAATATTTAACTAGCCTCTCACCCTCATCCCCACATGAAAATTCCTTCATGACCAATCTGGACCACACATTTAATGGGCCAATCCTAACCCTTGATTTCACACACCCTCTCTCCCTATTTAATGTCATGTCCCATCAAACCCTAATCCCTAGAAAACCTAGGAAGGCCTCATCTCACAAGCCCCCATCTCCCTCAACACCAAACCGTAGCTTCTTCCCTTCTCCTTCTCTTTTCTCTTCTTTTCTTCTTCTCTTCCTTCTCCTTCTTCCTTTCTCCTTCTTCTTTATTATTTTTTTTATTTGAATTCAAAGGAAGAAGGGGGGGAACACTGTTCACTTCCCCCCCCCCCCGCACCTACTGTTCACCGAGCCTCTGCACCCCGACTTCCTGTTCACCCGGCGGCCAACCACCCAGGCCGATCCCACCTCCGGCGAGCTGCCCAGCCAGGCCACCGACCCGCCGATTGCTGCTGCTCGGCCGACTCCCTCCGGCGGCCAACTCCCCATCCCCGCTGCAGTGCTCCGGCGACCAACCGAGACCCCGACCCCCCTGTGCACTCCGGGCGGCCGAGTCCCCCGCAGCCCCACCCTGCTGCCCGGCCGAGCCCAGTACCCCCGGCGGCCCTTTCCCTGCTCCGGCGGACTCCCTCTGCTCTTCTCCCCGCGGCTTCACGAGCCGAGCCCGATCCTCCGGCGGACAACCCGACTTTCTCTGCACTCCGGCGCCGGCGCTCCACTGCCCCTCCCCACTGCTCCCCGGCCTCTTCCCGAGAGCCCACGACTCGAGCTCGGCCCGCACCGACTCCGGCGGCCCCCTCACGAGTCTTCCCCCTGAGCACAGTCCGGCGCTGCCAACTCCGATCACCACCTCTGTGAGATTCCAACTTCCTCCTCCCTCCTTTAATAGATTGATTCCTGGGTATAATTGAATTGGTGAATATGAATTCCTATATATTAATATATAAATAAATTCATGTATATACATGTGTATATGAATGTACATTGTTCTATTTTCAAATAGTATATATGTATCATATATGTATGTATATTTTATTAATTGTATTCATATACATATGTATTTATTATTTTATGTATATGTATTCATATATATATATGTATATGTATGTATATTTTTATTAATTGTATTTACATATATATATGTGTATGTATATTGGTATTCTCTTATAATGTGTATCTAATAGTGTATATATATATGGTTAACAGATTAATATATATACGTATTTAATACGTATTTAGTAAATTAGTATATGTATATGTATATGTATATTGTTTATTTAATTAAATATTTAAACACATAATGTATAGTATTTATATAATGTATGTATAGTATGAAATTAATGTAATGTATGGTGTACATTAATTTATATAATGTATAGTGTACATATAATTGGTATATGTATATACATGTATTTTATACAAATATACTTAGTATATTTTCAATATATATTTAATTGGTATATGTGTATACATATATTATATATATATATATATATACTTAGCATATTTTCAATATATATTTAATTGGTATATATATATATATATATATATATATATATATATATATATATATATATACATTGGGTTATTTTATAATATCTATTTAATAAAAAGTATATATTATTGTATTTTTAATTGGTACATGTGAGTATATATATAATTAGTCTATGTATGTATTCGTTAATTCGTATGTATATATATATATATATATATATATATATATATATATATATATATATATATATATATATATATATATATATATATTTGTATAAACCCTTAGCATATTTTTAATATATATATTTTGTATATGTATTTAATTTGATATATATATTGTAAGTACATATGTTAATTAAGAGGTGTATATTTATGTATATCCCTACCAGATGACCCTAGTTGACTAGTGCCTGCCTGGCATGGCCCTGAGGCCAGTGTTTTTGACTGTGTGTTAGCGTAGCATCTGATGCAAGTGTTATTGTGATATATTTTTAGGACTGTTGCTTCACCCAGGGGATACTCTGGAACAGGACACCAGTAATTACCAGCTAAGGACCCAAGGCAAGTATATTCTCTGATAATTTCCAATTCCTTGATAATTTCTATAAGTTCAATAATCATGAAATGTTACATCTGAATCCTTGACACTGTGCTACACGGACTAGTATAGCTTGGATCTGCAGTCATGAGATATTACATTGATTATCGTATTGATATTGTACACGACATGTATATTAGACATCGTACATGATAGATTGGACTTGCTCGTGTATCGTGACGTGTCATGGTTGGATCCACATTACTAGTTGGGGGCGGGGAAGTAGTTAGTAAGAAATGTGATCATACCCTTTATACAGTATAGAATAATGTAAGTGTTAATCATGCTCTTCACTCATGGTTAGCCAGGCCCTATAGCTATCGTACATGTTCCCAAGCCGATCATATTTTGAAACTACTATTTCAAACACTTAGAATAGATTACAGTTCTCTATTTAAATCATATACTACATTACCCGTATATAATACTGTTCCTTGTTCTTTTCATTTTCATACATGCACTGACTGTATCATATTACCTATTGCCTGTCTCTTTACATTGCCTGTCTCTTTTTAATTGCCATTGTATTTATTTCACTGTCTTCTCAGTAGCTAGCATCACATGTTTATTGCTTTATAGTCCTTATCAATTTAATGGAACTGTTATTTGAGATTGTACTTTGCTCCTTCCTGACTGGAAATATTTTTCCAGACTATGCCTTAGAGGACCGCTGTCCGACACTTTATGGACCATATGGTGAGTAGCTGCAAATTTGGACTTGATAGTTTAGTTGTGATTCCGGGAGGTCTAGCCGGAATCACTAGTTTTCTGATTTGTTCTTTTAGTAGACTATTTGGTACCGGATTTGTCTCCGGCATAATTTGTTGAGATATGGATAATTGTTGAGTTAGATTATTACTTTTTGACTTGTGTTGTATTTAGTTTTGTTCGATATCTTATCGTGCTGTAATCCTGTGATTGAGTATGTGTTCATTTTATTTGTGTCATCTGTGCCTCCTTATGGAGATTGGATGTTGTGTGAGATTGCCTAGATAGTATCAAGACCTTGACAGCGTTCTACCGCCGATGCTGCGGCGTAGGCTGGACGTACCCACGTACTCGTGCCCCAATTCCGGGTGCGGGTCGTGACACATTTTTAGTGGTGGCCCACGCAGGTCTGACTTCGCGAGTTGTGCGATGTCGTAGTAGTGTGGCATCTTTGTTACACTATTGCGTGCCTGCGATAGAATCTAGGACATAGGATACTAGGATGAGAGCGAATACTCAATCATAATTTCTTGAGAGATTCCTGGAATGACCCCTGAGAATCTTGTTATAATTTCCAATTTAAAATCATTCCCTTGTTCCGTCCATTCTCACTTGTTGATTGTTGATCAGGTATTAAATTAGGATTTTGGTTCCATTGTAGGGTTTGATTTCATATCAAGATGAATTTGCAGACTGATTTATGGTATTATATGATGACGCATGTCGATGAGGACAGTGAGGAAGGTAACACTAGGGCTATTGGACTACAAGATATGGATTAAAATTTTAAATTGAGGATTGAAAATGAATTTCAAATTTTTGAATTTTGAGAAGTTGAGACATTGTCATTAAAACTTTTTGAGGATTCAAATTCGATTCAATAAATATAGACAAAACTGTATGGATTTTTTGAAGTGATTAAGTTTTCATTTCAGTATTTAAATAATTGACCTTGAGGAAAGTATATGCATTTTTACCTTAAAATTTATTCGAGGAGTTATTTTGAGGAATTTTATTTTTTGAGGATAAGATTTTATAGTGGGAGAGATATATTAGTATATAAGATGCATGTGTAAGGATATGTTGGCTTGAGCATGATTGAGATTTCACTGCCAACTGGCCTAGGTGTTCATCTAGGAATGTATTGGAGAGAGCAGTACTTAGTATGGTGTGTTGCAATTGATATGCACTTAAGTGATAAGGATAACTAGTATCAGCGATTACAGTAGGTAAGAAAGCCAGCAGTGAGTATGTTTCTAGTAGAACTGTGGTACCTAGGGAGTAGAGGTATCAAACCTTGGATGCATCTTTGACCTGTGCAATCACAAATAGGAATGTTATTTCAATCTATTTATCTTGAACGTTGCTTCTTTAGAACTGTACTGTCCTTCCTTGATGATATCGCATTTTTACCTAAATTGATTCTTTGGGATCTGTCTTCAGGATGTCGCCACAGACACGGTCTATGAGAGCGGGAACATCAGCTTTAGAGGGGCCTACCACCTCTCCACCTGAGGGACAGACCACCGTAGTTCCTCCTACATCTCCAATGCACGTAGGTGTGTCTGCACTTTTCGGGGATCCTCCTCCCCCACCTGTTCAGAGGATTGCCGCAGCTGTGACGGACAACCTTCCTTCTCCACCGACTCCGATTCCCGGAGGTTTGCCCATTGACGGGACGCAGATGTTTACCTTGATCCAGGGCATGGTAGATGCCCAGAGAGTGACGACAGATACTCAGCGAGTTCAAGCTGAGGCTCAGAGGGTGCAAGCAGAAGCGTACCAGGCATAAACCGAGCTGATGAGAGAAAATATGGAGAATGCTCATCAAGTGACTCTCCAAGCTTTGGAGAGAGTAGCACAGTACCAGCAGTTTCCTGGCCAGCAGCAGCAGAGATCAGGCACTATAGTGGATTTCAAGAGGATGATGCCTCGAGAGTTTAAAGGCACCGAAGGGATACTCTACGCTGACGACTGGCTAGAGGATATAGAGAGGAGCCTGCGATTGACCCAAATTCCGGAGAACTTGCAGATAGAAGCCGCTGGCAGTCAGATATTTGATATCGCACTCACGTGGTATCGCACGGAGCCGAGAATTACTGCGCAAGGACTTACTTGGGAGACCTTCAAGGAACTCTTCAAGGAGAAGTTCTTTCCCGACGTGGCATTGGGAACCTTGGAAAGTCAGTTTCATGACTTAGTTCAAGGAAACATGTTGGTCGACGAGTACGCTGTAGAATTCTATAGATTGAGCCATTTTGCATCGTCTATGATTCGGGACCCAGGAGATCGAGCCCGGAAATTTAGAAAGGGACTGACGAGAGAGATTCGGTCATGCACTTCTGGTCGTCGTACCGCTACCTTTGAGGCTATCTTGATGGATGCTCAGATTACAGAAGAGGATCTGGATCTCAGGCCTAAGAGGAGTCACAATACTTTTGAAGATACGAATGGTAGCACAGGACCAGTCAAGCATCCCCGTATTCAGCACCAACAGCAGTACCAAGTACCATTTCATATTCAGCAACAACCATGGACATTTCAGCATCCACCGCAGTACCTAGCACCAGTTCCTATCCAGCAACATCCATGGGCGTATCAGTATCAACAACGGTACCAGACACCAGTTCGTGTTCAGCAGAATCAGCAACAGCCTCCGAGAGAGACACAGCAGACTTGTTATTTCTGTAAAAAGCCAGGTCACCTTTGGGAGAGCTGTAGAACGAGGCTAGGACTTTGTTTGCACTGCGGCGCTGCGGGACATCAAGTAAAGGATTGCCTTCTAGCCCCTTATCTTCCCGGCCAGCGCGCAGCTTCAGATTATAGAGATCCAGTTAGGCTACCTGTGGAACCGTATATTGCTCAGCACCCGCAAAGGGAACCACCCCAGCAGGGAGGGGCATTTGCGATGACGGTCGAGGAGACCGATACTGCAGGTAATATATTTGCAGGTTCTGTTCTTTCCTTCCTTCTGTCCCTCTCTACTTGATTGATTGATTGATTCCTTAGTACAAGTTGTATGCATGATTTTTTGTTATAATATAGTTAGTAGTACCCCTGATACAGAGACTGCAATACCATGACAAAAGATACTATGACCGTACATATTCCCCTTGGGTTGCATGTTGTATGATTATATGAAAGATTTTTAGACCAGGATTATTGGGGTTTGACCATGACGAAGATTCATAAAGGAGTTATGACTTGACAAAAGAGACAAGATGATTAAAATTCGAGGATAAACATTGATTTAAATAGAGGATTAAGAAATTAACATGGCATAATTGGTGGTTTATTAATTCCAGGAAGATTATGATGTGATTAAATTGGTTATTAAAATTTGGAAATTTTGGGAGACTATCATTATATTTATTTGGCTGCAAGTTATGAATTTTAGAATTTTATATTTGGATGTTGCATTTGGAGAATCCTTAAGTATCGTATTGTTGAGTATTTTGAGGAAAGAGGAAATCGAGAAATAAAATTTTGATGGATTAATGTTTAAATTCAAACCTTGTGGGACGAGATTACATTTTATATTTGTGCATTGATAAAAATCAAATTAGAGGAGTGGATATTAAATTCCGAGTATTGAATTATTAACTAAAATTTTGGGGAAATTTTTGATAAAAAAAAATAGACTTTGATTTTATTTCGAGGATTTTTCAGGAATGCAATAATTACAGAATTTTTAAAAAATTGTGAAAAGACATTGTGGATTATTACCTGATTTCGTGGATGATGAATTTAAACTTTGAGGGAAAATAATAATGTGTATGAGGAAACACTACTATGAGTATTTTAAATTTCGAGGACGAAATTCTTTTAAGGAGGGTAGACTTGTCACTACCACATTCCGAAAATAGGGGTATTTTTGACTTTTTATAATATTTAATATTATTGTAGTTACAATTAAGTAATTGCATGATAGTATATTTAATTTAAATAAATATGTGAGATGTGTAATTAAATATATAAATATATACAGTGTTCATTTATTTTGAGCTAGCAGACTTGACCTAGAAGCTAGTAGATGAACACCTGTCTGAATTATGGAATTATGTATTTAATTGTTTTATCTAGAGTTTATTTATTGGAGATTGTATTTAATTACCGTATTTTAATTTATTATTGCGCATTGCCTTTGCTTCGATATTTGGAGCGCTATCCTGACTTTTGTCTTCCAACAAATTTCACAATCTTGCCCTAGACATGCCCGCCTTCCATTCTGCTATTTTTGTAACTCATAATTATGCTCTTTGTGCATTTTTTAGCCGCACAAAAATCGTCGCGGGCATTATTTAATAAATTCCTATTTTTGTATCGTTGTGCGTTCCAATTGAAATTGGAGGCAATCTTGACCTATTTTTCATGCGGGCCAAATTAGGGTAAGATCCTGTCCTGAGTCTACTTCATTATTAGTATTGATGACCTAACCTGATTTTGGCTCCATGTACTCCTAATTAATTTTAGAACACAACTTACATTTATTTCTAATTAAATTGAGGGTACTATTTTAACCAATTCTGAAATCCCAATTTAATTCCAGCGCCCCCTGACCCTACAAAATACCGGACACCGAATCGTCCGCCAAATTTTTGTCATTTTATGCGTCTGTACAAATACCCAAATTTAAGGGGGCTAATTTGCAAATTTGTATTTTGGTGTCAACACCCATTTGTTTAACCAATGAGGGAGACCTAATAATATTTAACTAGCCTCTCACCCTCATCCCCACATGAAAATTCCTTCATGACCAATCTGGACCACACATTTAATGGGCCAATCCTAACCCTTGATTTCACACATCCTCTCTCCCTATTTAATGTCATATCCCATCAAACCCTAATCCCTAGAAAACC
Organism: Iris macrosiphon; assembly: GCA_036927795.1. Lineage (NCBI taxonomy): Eukaryota > Viridiplantae > Streptophyta > Magnoliopsida > Asparagales > Iridaceae > Iris > Iris macrosiphon. The sequence goes on along the minus strand of JAYESA010000009.1, from coordinate 119,439,397 downwards.
TAGGAAGGCCTCATCTCACAAGCCCCCATCTCCCTCAACACCAAACCGCAGCTTCTTCCCTTCTCCTTCTCTTTTCTTTTCTTTTCTTCTTCTTCTCTTCCTTCTCCTTCTTCCTTTCTCCTTCTTCTTTATTGTTTTTTTATTTGAATTCAAAGGAAGAAGGGGGAACACTGTTCACTTTCCCCCCCCCGCACCTACTGTTCACCGAGCCTCTGCACCCCGACTTCCTGTTCACCCGGCGGCCAACCACCCAGGCCGACCCCAGCTCCGGCGAGCTGCCCAGCCAGGCCACCGACCCGCCGACTGCTGCTGCTCGGCCGACTCCCTCCGGCGGCCAACTCCCCATCCCCGCTGCAGTGCTCCGGCCACCAACCGAGACCCCGACCCCCCTGTGCACTCCGGGCGGCCGAGTCCCCCGCAGCCCCACCCTGCTGCCCGGTCGAGCCCAGTACCCCCGGCGGCCCTCTCCCTGCTCCGGCGGACTCCCTCTGCTCTTCTCCCCGCGGCTTCATGAGCCGAGCCCGATCCTCCGGCGGACAACCCGACTTCTTCTGCACTCCGGCGCCGGCGCTCCACTGCCCCTCCCCACTGCTCCCCGGCCTCTTCCCGAGAGCCCACGACTCGAGCTCGGCCCGCACCGACTCCGGCGGCCCCCTCACGAGTCTTCCCCCTGAGCACAGTCCGGCGCTGCCAACTCCGATCACCACCTCTGTGAGATTCCAACTTCCTCCTCCCTCCTTTAATAGATTGATTCCTGGGTATAATTGAATTGGTGAATATGAATTCCTATATATTAATATATAAATAAATTCATGTATATACATGTGTATATGAATGTACATTGTTCTATTTTCAAATAGTATATATGTATGTATATTTTATTAATTGTATTTATATACATATGTATGTATTATTTTATGTATATGTATTCATATATATATATACGTATATGTATGTATATTTTTATTAATTGTATTTACATATATATATGTGTATGTATATTGGTATTCTCTTATAATGTGTATCTAATAGTGTATATATATATGGTTAACAGATTGATATATATACGTATTTAATACGTATTTAGTAAATTAGTATATGTATATGTATATTGTTTATTTAATTAAATATTTAAACACATAATGTATAGTATATATATAATGTATGTATAGTATGAAATTAATGTAATGTATGGTGTACATTAATTTATATAATGTATAGTGTACATATAATTGGTATATGTATATACATGTATTTTATACATATATACTTAGTATATTTTCAATATATATTTAATTGGTATATGTGTATACATGTATTATATATATATATACTTAGCATATTTTCAATATATATTTAATTGGTATATATATATATATATATATGTATATATATATACATTGGGTTATTTTATAATATTTATTTAATAAAAAGTATATATTATTGTATTTTTAATTGGTACATGTGAGTATATATATAATTAGTCTATGTATGTATTCGTTAATTCGTATGTATATATATATATATATATATATATATATATATATATATATATATATATATATATATATATATTTGTATAAACCCTTAGCATATTTTTAATATATATATTTTGTATATGTATTTAATTTGATATATATATTGTAAGTACATATGTTAATTAAGAGGTGTATATTTATGTATATCCCTACTAGATGACCCTAGTTGACTAGTGCCCTGCCTGGCATGGCCCTGAGGCCAGTATTTTTGACTGTGTGTTAGCGTAGCATCTGATGCAAGTGTTATTGTGATATGTTTTTAGGACTGTTGCTTCACCCAGGGGATACTCTGGAACAGGACACCAGTAATTACCAGCTAAGAACCCAAGGCAAGTACATTCTCTGATAATTTCCAATTCCTTGATAATTTCTATAAGTTCAATAATCATGAAATGTTACATCTGAATCCTTGACACTGTGCTACACGGACTAGTATAGCTTGGATCTGCAGTCATGAGATATTACATTGATTATCGTATTGACATTGTACACGACATGTATATTAGACATCGTACATGATAGATTGGACTTGCTCGTGTATCGTGACGTGTCATGGTTGGATCCACATTACTAGTTGGGGGCGGAGAAGTAGTTAGTAAGAAATGTGATCATACCCTTTATACAGTATAGAACAATGTAAGTGTTAATCATGCTCTTCACTCATGGTTAGCCAGGCCCTATAGCTATCGTACATGTTCCCAAGCCGATCACATTTTGAAACTACTATTTCAAACACTTAGAATAGATTACAGTTCTCTATTTAAATCATATACTATATCACCCGTATATGATACTGTTCCTTGTTCTTTTTATTTTCATACATGCACTGACTGTATCATATTACCTATTGCCTGTCTCTTTACATTGCCTGTCTCTTTTTAATTGCTATTGCATTTATTTTACTGTCTTCTCAGTAGCTAGCATCACATGTTTATTGCTTTATAGTCCTTATCAATTTAATGGAATTGTTATTTGAGATTGTACTTTGCTCCTTCCTGACTAGAAATATTTTTCCAGACTATGCCTTAGAGGACCGCTGTCCGACACTTTATGGACCATATGGTGAGTAGCTGCAAATTTGGACTTGATAGTTTAGTTATGATTCCGGGAGGTCTAGCCGGAATCACTAGTTTTTCTGATTTGTTCTTTTAGTAGACTATTTGGTACAGGATTTGTCTCCGGCATGATTTGTTGAGATATGGATAATTGTTGAGTTAGATTATTACTTTTTGACTTGTATTGTATTTAGTTTTGTTCGATTTCTTATCGTGCTGTAATCCTGTGATTGAATATGTGTTCATTTTATTTGTGTCATCCGTGCCTCCTTATGGAGATTGGATGCTGTGTGAGATTGGCTAGATAGTATCAAGACCTTGACAGCGTTCTACCGCCGATGCTGCGGCGTAGGCTGGACGTACCCACGTACTCGTGCCCCAATTCCGGGTACGGGTCATGACAATACACTAGAACCAGATTACTGGAGAGCGGAGCTGATAAGGCCAGCTACGTATACTTAGAGCACTCCGGTACTCTACATATACGGTGAAGCTGTAAGACATGATGGGTCACTACTACAAACCAATTGTCAAGCCTAGGTCCAACAAACCCTAGCGTCTCAATCACAAGAATAATAGAAATAATAACAAGATGTAAGATCAGCTAAAATATAATAATAAAGCGTCACAAACTATAATATACAGATGATCATGAAGCTAGTGATTATAAAATGAATAAACGAGCCAGAATCTAAGTCATACATGATCAACCATAGGACATGTCAATCATGCTAATGCCCGTAGGATAACTGATCAAACTAAAATATGAGCTAAATACGTGCTCAGTGGCTAAATGCCAACAAAAGTAGAATGTACACCAGAGTGGGAAAGTAAGAAAACTCACTCAAGCGGTCTGGTGCTCCTGGTGGCCACTTTCCTCAGGAAAGTACGAAATATCCTCATGTGCTGCTACTGGATCTGGTCATGCAAAACCAGTGAGGTTAGACCCCAAAATAGCAAGTACCACAAAAAAAACCAATTTAGGAACTTAAACCAACAACACAAGGAATACAAATACTAAAACGTAAAGATTGAATGTAAAAGATCTCAGAATAGTAAAAGAAATACTGTAAACCTGCAATGAGACATATCATGAACTGATAAGCAATAGAGTAACAAGTGCTGAAAATAAAAGTGTGATCATGTAAAGCCTAAATTGTCCATCATCTATAAATTACGATAAATCATATAAGTACGGCTTGATACTTTAACTAACTAGGGTTATCATAATCCTATTTACTAACAATTATAATGCAATGCTAGACTTCCTTCTGATCATATGCCCTTGCAGTCCTTCCGAGATATCCATACGCACAAACCAGCACCGAATACTCCTCAAGATACTCCACAATATAAACCACTAGATACTCCTCAAGATAACTGTATGAATAATAGGGACTGCATGCAACTTGGAAAATCTCTAGCCATGTACTAAGTGAATCTCTAGTTATTAACCTCTAGCAGTTTCTTATATGAATCCGGGTGTGGCATTCTGCAGAATTTATCCTAGACATGATGCAACAAAATAAGTTATAATAGTAATATAAACAAGTTTAATACATATTGCACAAACAGACTCATGTAAGCTACGATAACAACCAAGCCACGTGTTACCAAGTGAAGCCATGTCAATCCAGGTGAAGTCAGGTAAAGCCAAGTGAAATCAGGTAAAGCCATGCACAACCATGGGAAGCCATGTCCAACCAGATAAAATCAAGTCAAGCCATGTCCAACAAAGCCATGTAAAGTCATGCCAAGTCAAGTCCAGTCAATTATGTCATCACATGTACCTGGACAAAGTCGGGTAAAATCGAGTAAAGCCAAGTCAAATCAATTCATCTGAAGCTATGTAAGTTTATGTCCAAATCTAGTCAATTCATCGCGTGTCCAAGAAAAATCTAGAAGTATCAACATGAAATCACGAAAAACCAAGAATTTCTAAAAAAGAGCACGATCGGTATACCATCGGTACAGTCCAGTACACCGTCGGTACACCGGTCCAGAGATAGAAAAAAAAGCAAGTTTTGGATTCCAAAAAATTGGTATACCATCGGTATACTGTAGTATACCATCGATATGTTATTCCAAGTAGGCAAAAAGTTACAGGAAATAAAGTTCCATAAATCGGTATACCGTTGGCACATCCCAGTACGCCGTCGGTATGCCGACAAAGAGAAATATCCTGTGGCCAGTCAAAAATGTTAGCATGATTGGTATACCGTTGGTACACTGTAGTACATCGTCGGTATGTTGATAGGGTTCATAAAAATATCTAGAAATTAATTCGGTCAAAATTGGTTTACCATCGGTATACTGTAGTATACCTCGGTATACTGTAGTATACCTCGGTATACAGATTTTCAAGAATAAACATGGTTAAGGCAAGTCTAATTTTTGGAACCCAAATCAAACCCCAAAAATTACCAGAACTAAGTCTAACAAGAAGTCAAGTCTAGAGTAAGTCTTATATCACAATATGGACTAAATCTCACGGTTACAACTCTGATACTGTTTCCGTTACCAAGTTACCAAAAAGGGACGAAATAAGATTCTACCAGAATACAAAACCGAGATGGTCACTAGGCTAGAAATCATGATATGAACAAGGAAGTATGTAATGCAGAATAACTTCGATCAACGACCAAGTTTGTTCGCCTTCGGGCGCCTTTTATAATAGTAAAGTAAGTCTAAACTAAAAAATAATAACCAAGCTCCAGGAAAGTAAAATGACAGAAAGTAAAAAAGTTCATGAAATCAACAAGGTGTACTTGCCTAAAGCGAGCTCATAGCCTAAACTTTCTAGTCCACTACCACGAAGGGGTTGAGAAACCATACTCCAGGTCTCAAGACCATGCTTTCAAGATTGAGAGAGAAATGAAGAAGAAAGGAGAGAGAAAGAGAAAGAAAGAAATAAAATATCTCAAGTATTATTTATAGAGAAATATCTCAAAAATAAAACAAATATCTGCCGGGCAGTATACCGTCGGTATACAGTAGTATACCATTGGTATACCTGTTAGGTAGTAAATTTTTAATTTTAAAGTTTTTTGAGCTTCCTTGAGATCCATTAAAATGCAATAACTAGCACAAAATACGTATCCGCATAAAATTTGAATATTGTGAGACGAGTCTCACAACTCTCCCCTTAGAAAAAATTTGTCCTCAAAATTTCCATAAGGGATCCAAAAATCACTAACAAGAAAATACAAGAAAGCCAACTCGAAATCGAAAATAAACAAGAAACTCATGTGAGCATAAAATTTTCTTGGCAACAACAAAAAATTAGAAAGTAAAAATAACAGGCATAATAAATAAGCTAACAATCAATCACATGCACAGGCTAAGATATGACACGGGTATACAAATAAGTATACATCCAAGTCAAAGAGAAATGGATAACGAGTATACACACCATCTTTACGCTCCCACGTTGACTCGCCCTGTGAGTGATGCCCCAAGCAACAAGAACTAACCTGATAGTCCGGTTATTGAGAACCTTCTCTCTTTGGTCCAAAATAGACACAAGCCTTTCCTCATATGATAGGTCGGTACCAACGACCAACTCAGAATAATCCAGGATATGGTTCGGGTCTAGAATATAACTGCATAACTGAGATACGTGAAAGACATCATGTACCTCATAAAGCGATGGTGGAAGAGCTAGACGATAAGATACGTCTCTAATTCGCTCGAGAATATTGAACGGGCCTATATATCTGGGACCAAGCTTTTGTCGTACTCCAAATCTGATAACTCAACGAGTAGGCAAAATCCATAGAGATTCATGGTCGCCGACAGAGAACTCAAGATAATGACGGTGCTGATATGCCCAATGACGCTGGCGATCCTGAGCCACTCTAAGATGCTCTTTGATCTACCTAATCACTCAAACCGATTGAGCAATCATCTCTGGATCAAGCATCTGCCTCTCGCTAATGTCATCCCAAGCTAACGGTGATCTGTATCTCCTACCATATAAAGCCTCGAAGAGTGCCATCTGAATGCTCGCCTATAAGCTGTTGTTATAGGAGAACTCTACTAAATATAAGTAATCCTCCCAAGATCCACCGAAGACAAGTGTGCAAGCTTGAAGCATATCCTCCAAAGTCTGAATAGTATGCTACGACTGCCCGTCTGTCTGCGGATGGTAGGCTGAACTAAACTTCAACCTAGTACCCAAACTCTACTGTAGGCTTTGCCAGAAATGAGACGTGAACCGCAAATCCCTACCAGAAACTATACTAACTAGCACGTCATAAAATCTGACTATCTGTCTCATATACATCTCAGCTAGCTGGTCTGTAGACTGGCCCACTGTGAAAGAAAAAAAGTGAGTAACCTTCATGAGTCGATCCACTATAACCCATATAGCATCTCTGCCAGATGAGGACCTAGAAGATCGGTCACAAAGTATATAGTAATATGGTCCCACTTTCACTCTGAAATTGGTAAAAGCTGAAGTAGTCTGGCTAGTCTCTCATGCTTAGCCTTGACCTGCTGACTAAACACCAAAAAATGAACTGAGCTATCTCTTTCTTTATACCAACCCACTAGAAGTGCTGACGAATATCCCGATACATCTTCGTCCCTCCTAGATGCACTGAGTTCTGAGAACTGTGGACCTCAGACACAATCTTATGCCGGATATCTTCTCTCAGCACACAAAGTTGACTCTCAAACCTGAGAGTCCCATCCTCATAAATGCTTAACTTTGGTCTGCGTCCTGACTCACACTCTGCCCGGAGCTGCTAAAGTCTGATATCACCAGTCTGCTCAGTTCTGATCCTCTCAACTATATAAGACTGAACATGTAGACTCGCCATCAAACCAATATCACCAGGCAATACTACCTTGATATCCATCTCCTGCAGATCCTCCAAAATTTGGCGTTGCTCCATCAAGAAGTAAGCTCCTCCTCTCCTGCTCAAAGCATCTACTACGACATTAGCCTTCCCTGGATGATATTGAGGGTCAAGATTATAGTTCATCAATAACTTGAGCCACCTCCTCTGTCGTATGTTGAGTTCCTTCTGTGTGAACGCAAACCTCAAGTTCTTATGGTCTGTAAAGATCTTCACTCGATCACCATATAGGTAGTGCCTCCCGAGCTTAAGTACAAACGCTACTACTGCCAACTCAAGATCATGGGCCGAATAACTCTTCTTATGCTCTCGAAGCTGCCGATATGCATAAGCTATTACTCTGCCATGCTGCATAATAACACACCCTAGTCCCACTCTTGAAGCATCACAATACACCGAGAACCCTCTTGGTCCTACTGGAAGTGTCAGAATATGAGCCAAAATAAAACTCCGCTTGAGCTTCTCGAAAAAAGTTAGACAAGCATCTGACTACTCAAAGCGCACATACTTACATGTCAGCCGTGTCAAGGGTGTAGAGATCCTAGCAAAGTCTGCCATAAATCCCCTGTAGTAGCTTGCTAGACCCAAGAAACTGCGCACATCTGAAATTGTACGGGATACTGGCCAACTCTAAAAAGCCTCTACCTTATTGGGATCCACATCGAATCCACCACAAAAAATAATATGTCCCAAGAATGAGATACGATCAAGCCAGAAATCATACTTGCTAAAATTCTTGTACAGCTGTTGCTCTCAAAGAATCTGAAGAACTATATGAAGATGTTGCTCATGCTCTTCCTTATTTTGACTATAGACCAAGATATCATCAATAAATACTATCACAAACTGGTCTAGGTAAGGCATGAAGATGTTATTCATGAGAGATATGAATATAGCTGGTGCATTGGTTGCTCCAAATGGCATAACTAGGAACTCCCAATAACCATATCTAGATCTGAACGCCGGTATGTCCCACTCTCTGACTCTAATCAGATAATACCCACATGGTAAATCAATCTTAGAAAATATAGTTGTCCCACTGAGCTGATCAAACAAGTCATTTATTATGAACAAGGGATACTTGTTCTTAATGGTTGTTGCATTTAGTGTTCTATAATCAATAACTAAACGCGATGAATCATCTTTCTTTTTAACAAGAAGTAACATGGCTCCCCAAGGTGATTCACTAGGTCTAATGAATCCTTTGGCTCTTAAATCCCCAATCATCCGATACAAGATCTCCAACTCAAATGGTGACATCCTATAAACTCTTTTTGAAACTAGCTCTGCTCCTAGAATCAAATCAATTTAGAACTCCACACCTTTAACTGGTGGTACACCTGGTAGCTCATCGAAAAATACGTCAGGAAACTAATAAACTACCCTGGTAAACTGTGCCTCCTTGACCTCCACCATCATTAATGTAACCTCCGGTGACTCTACTGCTCCTCTCAAGAATGAAAATACCTCCCCACCAGGTATACGAAAGATAACCTTGCCACTATGGCAATATATCATCGCGTATCTCGCACTCAACTAATCCATCCCAAGGACGGCAATATGATTGCCCATAAGAAACTCTATCAGCCTCGCGAGAAACTCTCTCCTGCACTCTATAACTCTACATGAAGGATATACTCTATCTGCTCCTACGAGACCGTTACCAGTAAGTATATTCAATCTTAAAGGTAAGGACTCAAACTCTAATCCAACTTGTGTCACAAAGCGTGCAAATATAAATGAATGTGATGCACCATAATCAAATAAAGCTGAAGCTGAATGAAAGTGGATGAGAATGGTACCTGCTACCACCTCTCATACTGCCAAAGCCTCCTCCATCGATAGCAAGAAAGCTCGTCCCTGTCCTCTGGGTGCTGGTCCCCGCTGTTGTTGACCTCTAGGTCTCACTTGTGCCTGGGCCTGCGTATACTGCTGTGGCCTCTACTGGAATACATGAGCTTGTGGAGGAAAAGTCCTCTGAATCTGTTACTGTTATACTAGTACTGGTGCCCTATATTGCAGTGCTATTGGCCGAACTGCTGACTGGGCTGATGATGATCCACTCTGGTTCCTCCTAGGACATGCTCCGTCCATATGGTCTGATGCCCCACATACCAAGCAAAATCTTTGTACCCTACGACACTCTGATACTCTATGCCCAGTTTTCCCATAATAGAAATAATTACGGGAAGTAGAAGAAGATGACTGCCTCTATTGAGGGAATGTCAAAGAAGACTGCTGAGATGATGTTGTCCTCCTCAAGAATCCAATCGTTAGGGCTCAAACTGCTGGAGCTAGTGCTGATGACTGGGATGCTGATCCTTCTGAAACTTTGGGCTCTTCTGGCTCCCAACTCGATATGTAATCCTCTGCGATGTGTCCTTATACCTTTTGGATGCCTGCATCACAGAGTAAAGGGTCTGAAACTTATGTTGCTCTAGTGCCAAGATAATCTCTAAATGGATTTCCTGTTGGAACCTCCTCACCCTCTCCAACTCGGTTGCTACTAAAGTGGGAGCAAACCAACTAAGTCTCGTGAACTCCATTACGTAACCGTCGATGGTCATGCTCTTTTGCCTAAGGTTGTTAAACCTCTGCTAAAGCTCATAATGCGCCACTATATCAAACTACCTTGCCTGAAACCTCTTAATAAAAATTACCCATGTAATCGGTGCTATGAGAGAAACCTCTTGCGTTGCCTACCAGTCATGAGCCAAGTCCAACAATTGTAACCTTACTACTGCTACATGCTCTCTAGCCAGAGTCCATGTTGCCTCGAAGATGGCCTCAGTGTCCTGCAACAAGTATATGACAAAATTGTATCATCTGTGCCATAAATGTATGGAGGACTAAGATGCCTGAAGCTGGTCGCATAATTATGGATCTGAGAAATACCTCGCTACAATGCTGTCTTTACCGACTGAGTGAGTACATCACTCTAGTGTTGCTGGGTCATCATAAAATCTTGTAGGTCATACGTCAGTGCTCGGGAAACACCTTCTGACTGCTTAGGCCAAACTGGGTGCATAGGGGCTGCTTGCTGGTCTGGTACTACCAATCGATCTGCCTCAGGATCTACTCTAGACTCTGCCCCTAAATGGTGAGGCCAATCTCCAGGAATATGCTAGGCTCCTGAATGCTGACCCTCCTCGAGCTACACTCGATCCATCTGACTAATAGTAATAGGAATAATATCCCTGAAAGTTAAGGACACAAGAGTCAATCGAAGAACATGATAGATCAACGAATAAGCATATATCAGATCAAGAATCAGGGATGAAAAAATGACTAGGGATAAAGAAAACAGTTTAGGATTGAGACATCTAGCAATAGCAACATCCCCCATATATCTGTAAAACTAGATCAAATATGCTCAGACAGACATAATCCGCTCAGACAGACCTACATGGGCCACCACTAAAACCGTGTCACGCCCCAAAATCAGATTACTGGATGTCATGACCCACACCCGGTATAGGGATGCAAGTCGGGAACAACGCCCAGCCTACGCCACAGCATCGGCGGTAGAACGCTGTCTTGGTCAACTATACTATCTAATTATCTCACAATAAAGCATAAACCTCCAATAATATCTTAACTCCAAGAAGAGTGTAATAAACTTAGTTCAACACAATATTCAATCACATTTCTATGGCACGAGAAGATATCACAAAAGTCTAACATAACTATGCAGTTAAAAAAATATAACAACAACAATTAGAAATAATATCCAAATCTCAAATATATGCCAGAAATAAATCTGGTACCAAAATACTAAAGAGAACTAACTATGCTAACTAGTAAATTTGGCTAAATCTTTCGACAGTCACTCCAGAACTATTGGGTCCAAGTCTGCACTATCTATAGGCTGAGGTCCGTAGTATGTCGGATACCAATATTTTGGATCCTCTGAAAAATATTTTCCAGTCAGGAATGGAGTAAAGTATGACCCAATAACAGTTCCAATTAATTAACAAAAACTATAAAGCAGTAAAATAGAAGATGCTATCTACGATGAGAATATAACTGATAATCAAGGACAATGAAAGAATAGGCAATACTAGTAATAGAAATATAAATTATTGCGTACAAGAATGAAGGAATGAAACTATAATGTCAGATAGAACAAGGTATGAACTGAATAATGGAATCTATAATAACTATGTGTTTTGAGATACTAACTAAATATGTGATCAGCCTGGAAGTTTCAATGATTACACTAAGGAGCTAACTCAATCATACATGAATTGCATGGTTAGTTAGTAGCCAATGATTATACTACTAGCCGATAGTTTCTTGATCACATATTTAATTGGTATTTCCCTCGCCCCGACTGATACGATGGATCGAATCATGACACGTTACTAGCCAATTTATCCAATATTTAATCTACAATATTCAATGTTATCCAATACCAACAAGGACAGTATCCGATACTATCTCCAGAATTAAGGTAACATCCCATGACTAACGATCCAATAACAATACCAATCTGTGTACCATCGTATCAAGAATCATAAGTAACATTTCTAAATACTTGAATTATAGTGGTAATCAAATAATAGAAACTATCAGAGAATGTGCTCGCTTGTGGTCCAGAGCAAATGATAAGAAACAGTGTCTGAACTGGTATCACAGACCTATATATGGAATATTGTATTAATACAAGATTTTGGGAATGAGAATAAATTAAACTAGTCAACTTCTAGGTCATAAAGCCATTTCTAAGTCAAAAATAGTCAAACTAGGTTAACTCTATGCCAAACTAGTCAAACTTGGTCAAACTAGCTATTTCTAGGTTGCATGAGTCTATCTCAATGATATTGGGTTCATACACTATGAATCTAGGCCAAACAAGCTAGATCTAAGATACTAAGAAAATAATAGGATACCGTATCCTAAGATACGCAAGTTTTTAATACAAAAATAGTAATTTATATATATACACAAGGCAATACATATAGTACTTTAGTTAACTAATGCAAATAGGATACCATAGCTTTGAACCAAAGCGTATCACACTACCTACATACCCCTCCCGATACTCAAACCCAATACCTTGAGCATCCCTCAATACCTTGGGTACCAACCCGATACCTTGACATTTACCTTGATATCTCAAGGTAATGTGCTCTTAGTATATGTTACTACCCAAACTCTAATTATAAAATATTAAATTAGCTAATAAGATAATACATACTATTATACTAACTACTAAAACACAATAACATATATACATACATATACATACCTAAATATATACATATACATAGCTAGAGATACAAATATATACATATATATCACTAAGTAATATATATATATATATATATATATATATATATATATATATATATATATATATATATATAGGTAACTAACTACTAATATACCAAAGAACTACACTAACTAATAACAACTAAACTATCTAATAGACTAACTAAACTAGCTAATTACTAAACCAAACTAGCTGCTGCTGCTCGAAATGCTCGTTGTCGCTATTTCTGCTGCTGCTGTTGCTAAATGCTGCTGCTGTCGCTATTTCTGCTGCTGCTGTTGTTGCTAATGCTGCTGCTGCTGTTGCTAATGCTGCTGTCGCTATTTCTGCTGTAGCTACTTCGTATCGAGCCCCCCTCCTCTACAAAGTGCACACTCACAACTACACACACTAGCACAAATGATACTACTCCCTCACTCAACTCAAACACTCAACCATATAGATACCTACATAGATATATAACATACATATATAGATATATCCATATACCTATACACATAGATACATATATATATATATATATATATATATATATATATATATATATATATATATATATATATATATATATATATATATTTGTGTATGTTACATATGTTTATGTATATATGTACTTCTTCCACATGTACTTTATCGTGTGCATCGGGTATTCCTTGTGCTCGTGATCATTCGTGTTCATTCGTGTTCTCCGTGTACTTATATGATATTCGTGTATGTAACGTGTTATGATCTGATCCATGAGTATTGGTTGGGGCGAGGGAGTACAAGTTGGTTATGTAATCAAAGCCAATAGTATATTCGTGTTCATGTCGATTATACCCTATACGTATGATTGAGTTACCTTATTGTATTCATGTTTAATCTAAACCGATCATATAATGAACTTGTACTGTAAGGCACTTAGACAGTATTATATGTTTCCATTACTGCAGTTTATTTCATATTGCCTGTACTTCTCTTCCCAGTATTTTACCTGTCTATTCTAGTATATTTCTATTTCCTAGTTACTTGTATATCTTGTATTCTTTTCTATTATATATTTGAAACTGCTTTCAGAGTTTTGTACTTCGCTCCAATCTTGATTGGCTATATTTTTCAAATGACTGGTTAGAGGAGATATGTCCCACCTATTACGGGCAACAGGATGGCGAGCCAGTTGAGACAACACCCGTAAACATATTGAGCTAGAGCCAGTTATTGAGGAGACTTAGCTAGTTTCCATTATATTGTATATGTCTTAGTTGGATATTTTTTGGCATGTATTTTATTTGAGACTATTGTGCTAGCCTTTTAGACTTAGATATGAGTTGTATTTGTGACTTGTGATTTCTCTTCCTTCTATTCCATATCGTGCTTTTATCTTCCTTTATTTTCATATTGTGATTAAGTATTGATTATCATATTCATTTGTCCTCTATTTGGAGTTGACATAACATGACAGGTATATCATATACATATTGTGTGAGATGCATAGATAGTTATGTTGATCTAGACAACATTCTACCACCGATGCTGCGGCGTAGGCTGGACGTTGTTTATGTATTCGTACCCTCATTCCGAGTGTGGGTCATGACATATTTTTAGTGGTGGCCCATGAAGGCCAGACTTCGCTATTAGTGCGATATCCTGGTAGTGCAATGACTTAGTTGTGCTACTGCGAGCCTGCGATAGGATATGGGACATAGGATACTAGGTTCGACACTACCAGAAAAAGTCAAATTAGCGACGTCTAAAAATGTCGCTAAATGACCAAAAACGTCGCTAAGTAAGTTTAGCGACGTAATTAGCAATGTTTTAAAAAAGTCGGAAAAAAGCAAGTCGCTAAAACAAAAAAGTCGCTAAACGTTGTTATGTCGACGTTTTTTAGCGACTTTAATATGTCACAAAATTTAGCGACGTTTAGCGACGCAGCGTCACTAATTAGCGACGTTTAATAAAGTCGCTAAACGTCGCTAATTAGTGACTTATATAGCGATGTTACACCGATGTCTTTAATGACCTGGCAATACTGCCACGTCAGCATTTTACGACGTACAGCGACGATTTTAGCGACTTCTTTAGCGACGTCATTAGCGATGTGTAACAGCATCGCTAATTAGTAACGTAGTTAGCGACGTATATGGACGTTGCTAAACGTCGCTAAACGTCGCTAAAAATATCGCTAAAAATATCGCTAATTTTACAGAAAAAATAAAAAAATAATACTGAATTGCATTTCTGGGTTTGCCAACCCCCTTGGGTTCATTATCAGGTATATGATGGTAGTAAAAATAATTGAATAAGGGACACAGTAGCAGCAACAAGGAGAAAAATTCTAGTGCACTGGGTAAATACAGGCCAAGTATCAGTCATCAGTTGTAAACCAAAATATATTAGGAACTGTGTAAAATTAGTGAATTAAGACAGTACTATATGTGTTGTGTGTTGGTCTTAATATGCTCAGAGATAGGGAGAGTGTGTGTATTATAATTCAGTGTGTTTGAGTTTGTACAGGGACTGTGTATTATATTACAACTTGTATCATTGAACTGGAAAAAATAGGAAAAAATAGGCACTGAACACTCAACACCGGTAAAATAACATATTTAATATGAATAATATAATAAAATTTGAAGAAAAGAAAGCATCCAGAAAATCTCATCGTAAAGAATATGGCAAATTTATATCCATACAATCGTATCCTAAATAATAATAAAAATATAAATATCCAGCAACTAGCTATACTACTGCGGATCTGCAGGAGGCTGACCACTGGCGCGCCTGAAGGATAAGAACTGCTCATACTCGTCCCGTGGAATCGACATCGATGTCGATGGAGAAGGCAGTGACGTCGGTGGAGTCTGTGTCAATGTAGGCGCACCAGGAGGCCATACCCGCTCCAAGTCTGTGAGTCGCTGGTTGTAAGAATCTATGGTAGATAACAGCCTCGTACTGCTATGAACCATTGAATCCTGCATCATCGTCAGCCTCTCGCCCATCGATAGCTGTGATGCATGCAGCTCCATGATGTTGCGGTCTGTCAAGGCTCTAATATCATTTGTCAAATCCTGGAGCTCTGTCATGCTGCGGTCGAGCATATCGAATCGTGCGATGAGCGTCGGATCGTCCGCCTGCAGCTGGGACCGGGGCTGCTCCTCCATCCTTCGCAGTAACTCGTCACGGAGAGACGCAATCTGACGGTCAATGACCTCCTGGACGGCCTCCTGGACTCTGGTCGACGACTGCGAGGGCTGCGACTGCAAGGGCTGTGTGGAATGCGTAGCTGTCGGGGAGGCCCTAGATGACTGCGTCACAACCAGGACGTCATAAGAGCCCGTACCATAGTACGTACCCCTCTGGAGACCACCAGCTGCGGTCACCCACAGGTCGTCCGTCGACGGAGCTGGAGCGGGCTGCGACGAAGTACCAGCATCTCCAGGTGTAGGTGCACTAGCAGTCGCCCGCTCAAGCAGCCTAAGATACTCGGTCTAGAAAGGTTTGGAAACTCGATAATTGCCTAAGTTATATTAAAATTGACACAAAGTAAAGTAATACTTACATAGGTCTGCGAGGCCCTCTCATCAATTAGATTTCCGTCCTTGCGATAGGTGGCCAAGAAGACGGTCACCATATTTGCATCCTCACCCCTCTGTACCTGTTAAAAATATATTATTTAGTACTAAACTTAAACATTTTTTCCAAGTACCATTTTATGGTACTTATATTAAAATAATATTTTTTAAAAGAAAAAACATAACAAACGACGAAAATGTTCCGTCATCGGAATTGAGCCACCACACCACTTGGCAGCATTCCGCCTAGCCGCCTTGGCCTTCTCAAACCTTTTCTTGTAGCTCGGATCGTCGAATCTAGCCCTCATCGCAGTCCACTACTAAGGCGTGATCCAACCTTGGATCGGTTTTCCAGCACGATCACGAGCCTTCTGGTCATCCAGAGCATCTCGGATAAGCTTGGCGGCAACCGTAGAAAAGAGCCGCTCGATCAACTCGGCCCGCTGCAGAGGATAGAAATACGTTTGCTACAATAAATAATTTAGTAAGTGAGCATCACAGATAAGTTAATAATATGCATAAATTAGAGAATTTATTTAATATACTTTTACCTGGAAGTGCGCAAACCAGAATGCCTTCCTCTCCTCCGGAGCCTCAGAGTAGTTGATCCAAGGGCCACCGTAGTTGTTCCTCATAAATTGGCCCAAGCGTCTCTGAACCGACGATGGACGATATCTATACAGAGATAATTATTTAGAATACTAAAAAAGTCAATATACGATGAATAAAGAAATACACGATATATATTATACTAAACCATCTAATTGACTTACTTTGTACCGTCGGCCCAAATCTCTGTCCTTGTTTCCTCCGGAGGTGCGCATGGAGGATCTTGCTGATGCTGGGACAACGTGGGCACGACCTCCTCGACATGCTCATCTGTCCCCATGGTTCCGTCAGCAAGAGGAACGCTGGACGAGGGTGTACTATCACACCTGGAACTACTCGTCCCAACAGTCGGAGATGTGAGTGATCGAAATACTGGAGTACTGGACGACGATGATCCGGAACCAACAGTAGGCAGTACCGGAGGAGCACTCTGTCTACCTCGGGACCTGCCGAATCCTCTGCGTCGTTCTATCATATCTGATAACAATATATGATGAATATAGAGAAACACAAATATATAGTACATTCTACAGTCGAAATGTGATGTATATCTCAAAGCATTCTACAATCAAAATATAATACATATATTCGTTAAAATAGTATATCTACTTCATCAATTTTCCAACCTTGATCTACATTCTACAGTCAAAATATAGTTACATTCTACAGGCAATATATTTTATTTTCAATCATCTTCAGAAAATTTATCTTGTTCGCCTTCCTCGTCCTCCTCTTCCTCTTCCTCCTTCTCGTCTTCACTTTCATCTACTTCGTCTTCCTCTTCGGATAATTCTACATCTTCTACATTATTACTCGTGTAATGAGTAACTTCCGTTGAGTCCACATCTACAATATTTGTTATAAGAGGTAGATCGTCCTCCTGATAAGCTATTTCGACAATGTCAAAGGTATTTCTAGCTTTAGTCAGTGTGTGTGTGTGTGTGTATGTGTATGTGTCGTGTCTGTGTCAGTATCAGTGTCTGTGTGAATGTGTGTGTGTGTGTGTGTGTGTGTGTCGTGTGTGTCTGTCAGTATCTGTATGTGTGTGTCGTGTCTGTCAAGTGTGTGTTGTGTCAGTGTCACATGTGTGTCCTGTGAGAGAGAGAGAGTTAGGGTTTACCTAGAGCTCGAGGAGGAGGAGGGGGGTGCCGGAGTAGCCACGGTGAGAGCCGGTCGACGGAGCGGGGGGGGGGGGGGGGGGGGGGCTGGTGAAATTTTGTTCGTTTTAAAATTTCGACAGATGGGAAAAAATGAAACCGCGCCCTAATTAACCAAATTTTAGCGACGTCTAATAAAAACGTCACTAAATTAAATTTTAGTGACGTCAAGGACGTCGCTAAACACGTTGCTAAATATTTTTAATATAAACGTCGCTATATTCGTCGCTAAACGTCGCTAACTTAGACATATTAGCGACGTTTAGCGACCTTAATTGAACTTATAGCGACTTATCTTTTAAAATCTTAATAAAAGTTGCTAAACGTCGCTAAATATCGCCATTTAGCGACATCTAGCGACATTTTTATAAGGAGTCTCTAATTTATATATTATTAGCGACGTTTCTTTTGACGTTGCTAAAATACGTCGCTAATCCCATTTTTTCTAGTAGTGCGAGAATACTTAATCACATCTAGAAATTTGGAGCCTTTTGACTCACCAATAGTTGGTTGAGTTCCCAACAAATAGCAAAAAAATACCCCCAATATTTGGAGCATTTGGAGTATGTGCACCTGAACCGTGGTTGTCATCAACCTCCTGATTTTCTTGTACATGAGGTCCTGGCTGAGGTACAACTGCATCAGCTTGCGTTATCATTTAGCGCTACAACTGCTGCAACAGAGTATGCATGCTCTAGACAGAGGCTTTGAGAGTGTCCAAACATTGATTGGTTTAGTTACTTCTATTGACGTCTTCATTGTTAGTCATATACAAGAAAGTTATGTGTTGAATAATAAATGGAGTAATAGACAAAGCAGTGTAGTTGGAGTCTACACTGCTTCTGATTCTGGAGGGATACAACCCCTGCTTGAGATGTACCGTCATTCGATACTGTCCTAGACCTTGAACGGGTATTTTGATATACCCCTTCGGAAGATTCATCTTGTTGGTCGGTTATGAAGTTTCCTCTTCCATGAGAGTGAGACAATGGAGTAACAGTATTCCTGGTCTCCTATTTTAAGGAGCACGAGAATTTGTTCTTGGGTAGGGCCTAAGGAGACCTCCCAAACATATAGACAAAGGCGAAGGAAAGGTCTTCGTCTTCTTGGTCATGAGTTTGCCTTCCGGAGCACTATTAGGTTGGCGAAGTGGCACACAATCGTTGAAATACGGACTACTTTGATGGCGTATCAACTGCCAACATGAAACAACAATTGATAATGATGTTTGCATAGTGATGTCATTAAGTGGACATCATATTTGTAGTAAAAGGCTTCCTCACTTTATGTTTGTAATTGATTACATCACGTAAATAGGAGAACGGAGTGTTCGTCCATAGATCCACTTCACGCGCATAAAGAATATATATGTATGGATCAGTTGTCAAGGACTTTGCTTTCTTACTAATATCACGTGCATAGTTACACTCTGCGCATGGATCATTTTTGAAAGACTTTGATTTCAGACCCATATCACGCGCATAGTTATACTCTGCGCATGGATCATTTAGTGAAACGTATACCATGAATGACGCCTGCAAACTGGCTGTGTATAGCTTCCAATCTGTACAACCTGCCATCAGTTGTACATATCAAGTGCTTGTTGTCTGCACATGGATAAAGGATCAGCAGCTTGAGCATGCATATCCAGAGCTGCGTTTCTCTTCTGCAGCTTGGCATGCTACTGTTCATAGTAGAGTTCTTCTGGAAAACTTGGACTAGGGTCAACTTATTTCAGTTAAGGCAATTTGTTAATAGATTCAGATAATAGTTTTGGGCTAAGGTAACCTTAGTATATATATATATATATATATATATATATATATATATATATATATATATATATATATATATATATATATATATATATGGTATCCTAGTATCTTTATATTAGCTAGTATGGACCTAGCAACCTAGGTATGACCTAGTATTACCTAGTAACTACTAGTATAGACTAGTAATCACCCTAGAAGCTAGTTATGAACCTAGAAATATAGATAATACCTAGTTGATCTAGTTTAGCTAGTATGACCTAGAAATGGCCTAGCAAATCATATTAGACTCATTTTAACTCATTTATCATCCATTACACCATTTGACATAATATTTCCTATATAGGGTTGTGTGACACTAGTTCGGATACCGAGTTATACCCATTGCTCAGGACCACATACGAGTACATCTCTCTGTTAGTTTTTATTTCTGATACACACTTATTACCTCTGAGCACACACTTGCTTTGGGACACACTTGCACACTAACACTGAATACTACTAACTCCCTGACATTTTGGCCTGATACCTCTTTGGTGCACCAACTGATACTCTTCCATATTGTCACCCTTACTTTTTCAACTAAGGGTAGTTTGGTAATTTGACATGAGTATTTTTATTTTAGGATTATTATATTAAATATTATGCATGTTTAAATATTATTTATTGTATTATTTATTTATTATTGGATGTTAGATTTATTTTTGGACTTGTGTAGTGGACCTAACTTGTTTAGTTTAGATCCATAGACCCAACATTTAATTCTAGTTTAGATTGAGCCCAATAATAGGCCCATTCATTAGGAGGATGAATTAATTAGTGAAACCAATTAGACTAGAATCTTTCCTTCTTAATTAATTTCTTCATGAGAGACCCCAAGGGGTGTTTTGGATAATTTATAGTAGCTTGCAAGAGGGGCAAGGGCCGGCCACCTATAGGGAGGAGAGATTGTCAGTCTGCTTTTGAGGAAAGATGTGGAGTTCGTCTTGACGGAGGATTGTCAGTCTGCTTTTGAGGAGCTAAAGAAAAGGTTGACTACAGCTCCAATATTGATATTGCCATAAGGGGCAGGAGAATTTTTATATACAGTGATGCATCGGGTAAGGGTTTTGGTTGTGTGTTACAGCAGAACGGGAAGGTGATTGCCTATGCTTCCAGGCAATTATGCCCACATGAGAAGAATTACTCTACCCATGACTTGGAGTTGGCAGCAGTTAGTTTTGCTCTTAAATTATGGAAGCACTACTTGTATGGAAAGCGGATAGAGATCTTTGCAGACCACAAGAGCTTGAAGTATGTGTTTACACAAAAAGAGCTCAACATGAGGCAGAGACGGTGGTTGGAGTTGATGAAGGACTTTGATATTTCTTTGCAGTACCATCCAGAGAAGGCCAACGTAGTCGCAGATTCCTTGAGCAGGTATCCAGTGGCTATATACTATACAAGGGACAAACATTTATTGGCCGATCTTGATAGTTTGGGCATTGAGGTATTAGTTCCTGGAGTTGCAGCATAGATGTGGGAACTTCATGTACAGTTAGAGTTGATGGACCAGAACAGAGCTGCACAGTTCAAGGATGAGTCTCTAAGGAGAATCAGAGCACAAGTCCAGATAGGGTTGGCAGAGGACTTCGGTATCACAAATGATGGATCATTGCGGCACGATACCAGATTGTGTGTGCCGAGTGGAGCATTACGCGAGAAGATTCTTTAGGAGGTGCATCGATCTCAGTACTCTATGCATCCAGGTGCCAACAAGATTTATAGGGACATGAGAGAGCATGTTTGGTGGTATGGTATAAAGCGGGAGGTAGCTAGCTTCGTATCCAGATGTTTGGTTTGCCAGCAGGTAAAGGCGGAGAGACAGAGGCCAAGTGGATTGCTTCAGCCTTTACCCATTCCAGAGTAGAAATGGGAGCATATAACGATGGACTTTGTTTCAAGAATTTCGCGTTCTCCGGGAGGTAAATATGTGATTTGGGTCATTGTAGACAGGTTGACCAAATCAGCCCACTTTCTGCCATTTAAAGTGGGTACATCTACGGAGAAGCTAGCGGAGATGTATGTATGTCAGATAGTCAGATTGCATAGAGTTTCTGTGAGCATAGTCTCGGATCGGGATAGTTGCTTCATGTCCCACTTCTGGAGGAGTTTGCAGGCTAGCTTGGGCACTCAGCTCAAGTTCAGTACCGTATATCACCCTCAGACCGACGAACAGTCGGAGAGGACTATTCAAACTCTCGAGGATATGCTACGTACATGTATTTTAGATTTTGGAGGCTCTTGGGAGGATCGTCTTTACTTGGTAGAGTTTTCTTACAACAACAGCTACCAGGCCAGTATTGAGATATCACCATTTGAGGCGTTGTATGGACGGAGATGCCGCACTCCGTTATCATGGGATGATATTAATGAGAGGCCTTATTGGGACCAGAGATGGTAGTGGATGCAGCAGAGAAGGTGAAGCTCATCAGGGTTAGACTTTGGGTGGCGCAGGACAAACAATGGTATTGGGCCGATAGCCACCGAAGACCATTGGAGTTTGAGGTATAGATTTTATTTTGTATTTCTTGTGATTGCTTGTTATTGTTAGAGTGCTAAGGCTGTGTTTTGTGCTAGGTTGGTGGTCTGGTTTTCTTAAGGATTTCTCTAACACGTGGCACGATTTATTTCGATAGAGACGGGAAGCTTAGTCCGCGATTCATCGGACCTTTCAGTATTCTTGAGAGAGTCGGTGTAGTTGCCTACAAACTAGACTTGCCATATGCATTAGAGGGAGTGCACAACGTATTTTACGTGTTGTAGCTGAGACGGTATGTGGCAGATCCTAGTCATGTGTTGATTACTCGAAGATAGAGGTGGGCCCTACTCTTAGCTATCCAGAGCAGCCAGTTGAGATTCTGGATCGGAGAGAGAAGGTGCTGAGGAACCAGACAATTTCTTTGGTACGCATCACGTGGAGGCATTACTCGCCAAGAGAGAGTACCTGGGAGCGAGAGATCGAGATGCGCGAGTGATATCCATATCTGTTTGAGCTATGAGGTATAATTCTTTCTTGTTTGTATTGATTGCTTTGGGTAGTTAGTTTCTTCCTTAATTTTGAGAACAAAATTTTTTTAAGGTGGGTAGGATTGTCACCCTTACTTTTTTAACTAAGGGTAGTTTGATAATTTGACATGGATATTTTTATTTTAGGATTATTATATTAAATATTATGCATGTGTAAATATTATTTGTTGTATTATTTATTTATTGTTAGATGTTAGATTTATTTTTTGACTTGTGTAGTGGACCTAACCAGTTTAGTTTAGATCCATGGACCCAACATTTAATTCTAGTTTAGATTGAGCCCAATAATAGGCCCATTCATTAGGAGGATGAATTAATTAGTGAAACAAATTAGACTAGAACATTCCCTCCTTAATTAATTTTTTCATGAGAGTCCCCAAGGGGTATTTTGCCCAATTTATAGTAGCTTACAAGAGGGACAAGGGCCGACCACCTATAGGGAGGAGAGAGACTCTCTCTCTCTCTCTCTCTTCTTATTTTGTCATTCAAATCTAGATCTAGAATTTTTTTCTTCGAAAATTTTTATTTTCACACAAATTCATACTCAAATTTCTTTCAAATTCTTTTTCTATTCTTTATTGAAGGCTAGTAGAGTAAGGATCTATAAGAAGGAAGCAAGGATCTACAAGGAGGAGTAAGGATCTACAAGTTGGAGGCTACTTTCACCCAATTTAGGATTTTATTGGAAATCCATCTCCCAATAGATATAATTCAATTTTTCCTCTTTAATTAGTTTCTAAATATATAATTTAACCATAAGGAACCACCCCATATGCTAAGGCTACCCATAGGAATTGAAATTATGTTCATATGAGGCGTATGGAGAAAGTTATGTGGTATTTTATGTCAATTTTGGGAAAATTTTGAGATTGGCACATCTTATGTTTTTCAATTGGTCAATTAGACCAAATTGACAGGTATTTTCTTATGTGTGACTAGTGTTGTGTCCATAATTGGATACGTGTAGGCCGTATTCCGATAATTTGGCGATATGGGTTAATTTGGGAGATTTTCTCCGACACGGAGGTTTGAGCATGTCATATTTTGACACGGATACGTAGTTGAGTAATTAATTCTTTGTATTATTCATAATTATTATTTTAGACTTACTCGTGTCCTTCGGGATACGTTTGATTGTGTGGTGGAGTCGTATCGCAAGCGTATCATAAAATGAGTGTGATACGGGTGCGGTGTACTCCACGTGTTTGTTTTATTGCATTTAAATTCATTTGACTTGGTATTATATATTAGTATGATATATTATTATAATTGTTTGGTTATGTATATGTGTATGTATCTATATTATATTATATAGGTATGTATATATAGCTATGTGTATATGTGTTTACATATGTATATGTAGCTAGGTGTATAGGTGTAGTCATATGTGTATGTGTATATATATAGCTACAGTATTATATAGATATGTATATGTAGATATATCTATATCTATATGTGTATGTTTATATATATATATATATATATATATATATATATATATATATATATATATATATATATATATATATATATATATATATATTGATATCTATGTAAGTATATGTATATATGTATAAGTTTGCGTGTGGATGTATGTGAGAGGGGTCGAGCAACTGAATGCAGTAGGAATTTAATGTGCATTCAGCAGCATACATCACCAACAGCTAGCAAACATAGGGCAGAAATAGCTATAAGCTAACTATGCAATGCAAAGAGCCTGCAGGCATGCACTGAAGAACAACAGCAGTATGCAACCATCAACTGAAGAATAGTGCAGCCATTCACAGTGCAGTGCAGTGCAATGCAACAATGGCTGCTAGCACAACAAGTACAGGGAGCAACTGCAGAATGACAACTGCAGCAAGTAGCAGTATGCTGAGCATCATTGTTCAGTTGCAACAGAGCAGGATCAACAATAACTGCACTACAGCAGTGCATCAAACTCAGAGCAGGCAGCTGCACAAGATTGCTTTCTATAGCCAATGCATCAACAATAAGGGAAGAGCAGTGGAAGCTAGCAAATGCAACAGCTCGTGCACAGCAACCTGCAGAATGCACAACGACAATGAGCCAACAGCAATGAGCAGCAACAGCTTCAACATCAACCTCAGCATTAACAGCAACAGCAGGAATAATGCATCAGTAAGTTAAGGTATAGGTTTACTAGTTTAGTTAGTTTATTAGTGGTTTAGCTAGTTAAGGTTAGAGTCTAGTTAGTAGTTCAATAGTGTAGTAGTTAAGTGCATTATTAAGTAGTTGTATATAGATATATATATATACTTGTTAGATTAGTATGTAGTATTGTATATATGTATTGTATGTTAGGTAGTTAGTAGTATTCTATATAGTTTAGTTAATGTTAGTATATAGTTAGTGTATTGGTAGTTAACTATATATTAGGATTTGAATTACCTTGTGATACCAAGGTAATGTCAAGGTATTGGTCGATACTCGAGGTATTGGGTTTGAGTATCAAGATGGGTGTGTAGGCAGTGAGATACGCATTGGTTCAAAGCCAAGGTATCCACTTTATATTAGTTAGCTAAGATTAATATATATTATCTTTTATATATATATAAATTAATATTTTTATATCTAAAACTTGCGTATCTTATGATACGATATTTTGGTTATATCTTAGTATCTTAACTTAGCTAGTGCGACCTAGTTACGTAGTGTATGGACCTAATATCCTAGAGTTAGACTCATGCAACCTAGAAATAGCTAGTTTGACCAAGTTTGACTAGTTTGAGCTAGAGTTGACCTAGTTTGACTGTTTTGACTTAGAAATTGCTTCATGACCTAGAATTGAAATAGTTTAACTTATCTTCATTCCAAAACCTTGTATTATTGCAATATACCATATATAGGTCTGTGTGATACCAGCTTGGGCATCGAGAGACACACCTTGCTCAGGACCTCAGACGAGTATATTTCTCTGTTAGTTTTTATTTCATAATAGTGTATATATCTCATGTTCTAGAACTGTATACTTGATTCCAATACAGTGGTTTCACGGACTGGAACTATATGGATCCTGTCAGAAGATGTTATCCCCTACCGTGTTCAGTGGGTACTATTTCACATGTATTTCATCGTGTGTATTGGGTATTGATTATTTATATTTTGTGTTCACATACTACTCGTGTTCAGTATGCTTATTCGTGTATACACGCTGCTCATTTTCAGTGTGCCCATATTCGTGTTCGTAACGTGTCGTGATTGGATCCATTAGTATTAGTTGGGGATGGGCGAGTAGGAGTTGATTATGTGATCAAAGCCCCAGTGTATTTGTGTACATGTCGATTACATACCACACTTGTAATCAAGTTACCTTATTGTATTCGTGTTCAACCTAAACCGATCACATAATAAAGTTGTATTCTGAGGCACATTAGTTAGATTTCAGTTATTCATTTATATTACAAATATTCATATTACTTGTTCTTCATTCCAGTATATTACTTGTTCACTCTAGTTCATTCATTCAGATGTTTAGATATCTTATATTCTTTTCTATTATCTATTTTATATGCTCGATTATGTATTTAAAACTGCTTTCAGAGGTATGTACTTTGCTCCAATCCTGACGGGTTATATTTTTTTAGATGATTGGCTCATAGATCAGTGTCCTACATTCTACGGGCCGCATGAGGGCTTACCATTAGAGGATACTCCTATAGACCAGGAGGACTTAGTTCCAGAGCCTGAGGAGATTTAGTATATATTTTGGTGGACTTGTATTAGACTTATATTAAAATTCATAGCATGTATATTATTTCAGACTTGTGGATTGTATCTTGATTCTTTCTTCGTTATTCCATTCTTGCTCTATCTTCCTTAGTTTGCATTATGATTGAGTTTAGTTACATTTATGAGATACCATATTGTTCCTCCGTTTGGAGTTGAGATGATCGACAGGTACCGTGTATATATTGTTGAGATGTTTAACTAGTTAGAATTGATCCAGACAGCATTCTATTGTCGATGCTGCAATGTAGGCTGGGCTACCCACGTACTCGTGCCCAAATATCCGGGTGCGGGTCGTGACACATTTTTAGTGGTGGCCCATACAGGTCTTTAGTCTAGAAGCGCAATTAGAGCGATATCATAGTAGTGCTCACCTAGAGTACTGCTACGAGCCTGCTTTAGGAAATAGGATTTAGGCTTAGAGTTTACTCAATCACAAGTAGGAAATACTTCCAACATCAGTTTTGGTATCCTTATCTATTGAATGTTGCTTTACTTGGAATAAATTTTGTCCTTCATTGATGATATCGTATCATACTCAATATTAATTCCTTTTTTCAATCTATCTTCAGGAGGCCGCCGAAGACGCATTCCCAGTGCTCAGGTACCATGTCAGCACGGTCAGTCACTTCATCGCTTATGAGGGAAGCACCATCAGACGATGTTCCAGCACCTACATTCCAGAGGTTAGCTTTACCGATCCAGGTGGACATTTTTGCAGCAGCTTTCGGAGGTGCTCCACCTCTGGTGTAGAGGACATCACCGACAGTCTTAGGGGATCTTCCACCCTCACCACCCGTAGTCGATCAGACACAGATATTCGTGCTCTTTTAGCAGATGATGGAGGCGCAGCAGCGCTAGTCAGAGGTCATGTGACAAAGCGTTGAGAATGCTCACCAGATTGTGCTCGCAGCAGTCAAGAGATCCGCCTTAGTCCAGCCACAGACGACACCACCTCAGTTTACCCTGCAGCAGCCGAGGCCGGGGACCATCATAGACTTCAAGAGGATGGGGCCAAAAAACTTTAGAGGCACAGAAGGGATCCTTTATGCTGATGATTGGATAGAAGACATTAAGCGAAACCTGTGGCTGATACAAATTCTAGAGAGGTTGAAGATAGAGGCAGTGGGGTGCATGATGTTCGACATTGCGTTGACTTCGTTTAGGACA
The DNA here is from genome assembly GCA_036927795.1 of Iris macrosiphon. Taxonomy (NCBI): domain Eukaryota; kingdom Viridiplantae; phylum Streptophyta; class Magnoliopsida; order Asparagales; family Iridaceae; genus Iris; species Iris macrosiphon. The sequence continues at coordinate 119,411,589 of JAYESA010000009.1, read as the reverse complement.
GACCCCAGAATCTCAGTACCAGGACTTACTTGGAAAGCTTTCAAAGAGCTCTTCAAGAAAAAGTTCTTTCCAGATGTGGATCTGATATCTCTAGAGAGCCAATTCCAGTACCTTATTCAGGGAGGTATGATAGTGGATGAGTATGTGGTGGAGTATTGCAGATTAGGTCACTTTGTGGAGGGGCAGAACCCTAGAGGAAGAGCCAGGAAGTTCAGGAAGGGCCTGAATAGGGAAGTCAAATCATACACGAACGGAGATCCCACCGCTACTTTCGAGGAGATTCTGAGACAGGCACAACGGGCAGGGGATGATCTAGACCTTGGCTCTAAGAGGACGAGGGACACAGGAGGATCCAGTACCAACACGGGTCCAATAAAGCGGCCTTATTTTTAGCAGCAGCACCAGAGGCATTTTCAGCAGCCGAGGCAGTAGTATCATAGACCAACTAGAGCGCTAGCACACCAGATCCAGAGGGTAGCTATTTCTTGCACTTTCTGTAAGAAGCAAGGACATGGATGAGATGCATGCATGATAAGATTAGGCCAATGCTTATTCTGCAGATCAGGAGACCATCAGTTGAGAGCTTGTCCTAAAGTTCCAGCTCGTCTAGCTCAGGACGGAGATCAGCGCAGAGAGCACCCACGAGACCACCAACGGGACAGTAGAGAGGACCTCTACCATCGCAATTATAATAGTTTTCTCATCACCAGCACCAGCAGAGAGGTGTCCAGCGACAGGGGCGAGCTTTCGCCTTGACCGTCGAGGAGGAGGGTCCAGTCGGTGATGTTATATCAGGTTCAGTCTATCTTGATTCTTTTTTAGCTCATGCTTTATTTGATTCTAGTGCTTCTCATAGTTTTGTATCTGTATCTTTTTCTCAGAGATATTGTCTTGAGTCTGAACCGTTGGTGAGGACTTGCAAGATCATGACCGGGGGTGGCATCATCCTGGTCGGTGATGTTTGCAAGGACCGAAGAGTTTCTTTTGGAGGTCGAGAGTTGGGCGTATGTCTACTCGTAATGCCACTTTCGAGCAACGATATAGTAGTCGGGATGGATTGGTTAAGTAGGCATCATACTAATATCGATTATTATGGACGCAGAGTTTTGTTTAGACACCAAGAGAGCCAGAGTTTGAGTTCGTCAGAGGATCAGCAGAGCAGAGCGAATGAGACTTCTGTGGAGCTTTGGTAGAAGAGCAGGAGCTGCCACATCCATTGATTGCAGAGTATATGGACGTCTTTTAGGAGGAGTGGCCGGGATTGCCACCGGAAAGAGATGTGAAGTTCTCTATAGATTTGGTGCCAGGCGTAGAGCTAATATCACAACACGTCTATAGAATGAACAATAGCGAACTAGCAGAGTTGAAGAAGAAGGTGGATGAGTTGTAGGACAAGGGCTTCATCTGCTCCAGTTCATCACCATGGGGTGCTCCGGTACTTTTTGTACCAAAGAAGGATGGGTCAGTACGTATGTGTATCGACTACAGGGCACTTAACAACCTCACTATCAAGAACAAATACCCATTGTCGCGGATTGACGATTTGTTTGATCAGTTAAGCGAAGCAAAGGTATTCTCGAAGATAGACTTGAGGTCGGGGTACCACCAGGTGAAAGTGAAGAATGATAACATTCCGAAGATAGCTTTCAGGACTTGGTATAGGCAGTTTGAGTTCTTGGTGATGTCGTTTGGGTTGACCAATGCATCGGCGGTATTCATGAACCTAATGAATAAGGTATTTCATCAGTACTTGTATCAGTTTGTAGTAGTCTTCATTGATGATATACTGATTTATTCGAAGACCCCGGAGGAGCATAAGAAGCACTTGAGGATAGTTTTGGAGACCCTCGGGAAGGAGAAGCTATATGGCAAGCTTTCGAAGTGTGAGTTCTTTCTTGATAATGTTGAATTCCTCGGGCATGTGATTACAGGAGACAGAATCCCAGTAGACCTGAAAAAGATTTCAGTAGTTGAGTCATGGTCTACCCCGAGTTCAGTAGCAGAGATTAGGAGTTTTTTTGGACTAGCAGTCTATTATCGAAGATTTGTTCAAGATTTTTCCAGGATTATGGAGCCGATGACTAGACTAACCAAGAAGGACGTGGAGTTCGTCTAGACGGAGGATTGTTAGTATGCTTTTGAGGAGCTAAAGAAAAGGTTGACTACATCTCCAATATTGATATTGCCATTAGGGGAAGGAGGATTTTCTATATATAGTAATGCATTGGGTAAGGGTTTGGGTTGTGTGTTACAGCAGAACGGGAAGGTGATTGCCTATGCTTCCAGGCAATTACGCCAACATGAGAAGAATTACCCTACCCATGACTTGGAGTTGGCAGCAGTTATTTTTTTATCTTAAATTATGGAAATACTACTTGTATGGAGAGAGGGTAAAGATCTTTGCAGACCACAAGAGCTTGAAGTATGTGTTTACACAAAAAAAAGCTCAACATGAGGTAGAGGAGGTGGTTGGAGTTGATGAAGTACTTTGACATTTCTTTGCAGTACCATCCAGGGAAGGCCAACGTAGTCGCGGATTCCTTGAGCAGGTATCCAGTGGCTATATACTTTACGAGGGACAGACATTTATTGGCCGATCTTGATAGTTTGGGCATTGAGGTATTAGTTTCTGGAGTTGCAACATAGATGTGGGGACTTCAGGTACAGTCAGAGTTGATGGACCGGATCAGAGCTGCATAATTCAAGGATGAGTCTCTGAGGAGCATCAGAGTACAAGTCCAGATAGGGTTGGCCGAGGACTTCAGTATCGCAAATGATGGATCATTGCGGCACGATACCAGATTGTGTGTGCCGAGTGAAGCATTGTGCAAGGAGATTCTTCAGGAGGTGCATCGATCTCAGTACTCTATGCATCCAGGTGCCAACAAGATTTATAGGGACATAAGAGAGCATGTTTGGTGGTATGGTATGAAGTGGGAGGTAGCTAGCTTCATATCCAGATATTTGGTTTGCCAACAGGTAAAGGCGGAGAGACAGAGGCCAGTGGATTGCTTCAGCCTTTACTCATTCCAGAGTGGAAATGGGAGCATATAATGATGGACTTTGTTTCAGGACTTTCGTGTTCTCCAGGAGGTAAATATGCGATTTGGGTCATCGTAGAAAGGTTGACCAAATCAGCCCACTTTATGCCATTCAAAGTGGGTACATCTACGGAGAAGCTAGCGGAGATGTATGTATGTCAGATAGTCAGATTGCATAGAGTTTCTGTGAGCATAGTCTCGAATTGGGATAGTCGCTTCACGTCCCACTTCTGGAGGAGTTTGCAGGCTAGCTTGGGCACTCAGCTCAAGTTCAGTACCGCATATCACCCTCAGACCGACGGACAGTCGGAGAGGACTATTAAGTATTATATAGATATGTGTATGTATATATAGCTATGTGTATATGTGTTTACATATGTATATGTTGCTAGGTGTATAGGTGTAGTGATATGTGTATGTGTATATATATTGCTACAGTATAAATATATATATATATATATATATATATATATATATATATATATATATATATATATATATATATATATATGGTTGAGAGTATATCTATATATGTATAGATACGAGTGTGTGTGTGTATATATATATATATATATATATATATATATATATATATATATATATATATATAAGTATATGTATATATGTGTAGCTTGTGTGTGGATTTGTGTGAGAGGGGTCGAGCAACTGGAATGCAGTAGGAATTCAGTGTGCATTCAGCAGCATGCATCACCAATAGCAAGCAAACAGAGGGCAACTGTAGCTATAAGCCAACTGTGCAATGCAAAGAGCCTGCAGGCATGCACTGAAAAATAGCAGCAGTGTACAACCATCAACTGAAGAACAGTACAGTCATTCACAGTGCAGTGCAGCAATGGCTGCTAGCACATCAAGCACAAGGAGCAACTGCAGAATAGCTACTACAGCAAGTAACAGTATGCTGAGCAGCATTGTTCAGCTACAGCAGAGCAGGATCAGCAATAACTGCACTGCAACAGTGCATCAAACTCAGACCAGGTAGCTGCACAGCATTTCTTTCAATAGCCAATGCATCAACAGCAAGGGAAGAGCATGGCAAGCTAGAAAATGCAGCAGCTCGTGCATAGCAACCTGCAGAATGCACAACAGCAATGAGCCAACAGCAATGAGCAGTAGTAGCTTCAACCTTAACCTCAGCATTAACAGCAACAGCAGGAATAGTGCATTAGTAAGTTAGGGTATGGGTTTAGTAGTTTAGTTAGTTTATTAGTGGTTTAGCTAGTTAAGGTTAGAGTCTAGTTAGTAGTTCAATAGTGTAGTAGTTAAATGCATTGTTAAGTAGTTGTATATAGATACACTGTTAGCTAATATATATATATATATATATATATATATATATTAGCTAACAGTGTATCTATATACAACTACTTAACAATGCATTTAACTACTACACTATTGAACTACTAACTAGACTCTAACCTTAACTAGCTAAACCACTAATAAACTAACTAAACTACTAAACCCATACCCTAACTTACTAATGCACTATTCCTGCTGTTGCTGTTAATGCTGAGGTTAAGGTTGAAGCTACTACTGCTCATTGCTGTTGGCTCATTGCTGTTGTGCATTCTGCAGGTTGCTATGCACGAGCTGCTGCATTTTCTAGCTTGCCATGCTCTTCCCTTGCTGTTGATGCATTGGCTATTGAAAGAAATGCTGTGCAGCTACCTGGTCTGAGTTTGATGCATTGTTAAGTAGTTGTATATAGATACACTGTTAGCTAATATATATATATATATATATATATATATATATATATATATATATATATATATATATACTTGTTAGATTAGTATGTAGTATTGTATATATGTATTATATGTTAGGTAGGTAGTAGTATTCTATATAGTTTAGTTAATATTAGTATATAGTTAGTATATTGGTAGTTAGTTATATATAAGAATTTGAATTACCTTGTGATACCAAGGTAATGTCAAGGTATTGGTCGATACTCGAGGTATTGGATTTGAGCATCAAGATGGGTGTGTAGGTAGTGAGATACGCATTGGTTCAAAGCCACGGTATCCGCTTTGCATTAGTTAGCTAAGATTAACATATGTATTTTCTTGTATATATATATAAATTAATATTTTTATATCTAAAACTAGCGTATCCTATGATACGATATTTTGGTTGTATCTTAGTATCTTAACTTAGCTAGTGCGACCTAGTTACGTAGTGTATGGACCTAATATCCTAGAGTTAGACTCATGCAACCTAGAAATAGCTAGTTTGACCAAGTTTGACTAGTTTGACTATTTTGACTTAGAAAGGACTTCATGACCTAGAATTAAAATAGTTTAACTTATCTTTATTCCAAAATCTTGTATTGATGAAATAAACCATATATAGGTCTGTGTGACACCAGCTTGGGCATCGAGAAACGTACCTTGCTTCAGGACCTCAGGCGAGTATATTTCTTTGTTAGTTTTTATTTCATAATAGTGTATATATTTTATGTTCTAGAACTGTATACTTGATTCTGACACAGTAGTTTCACGGACTGGTACTATATGGATCCTGTCAGAAGATATTATCCCCTACCGTGTTCAGCAGCTACTCCTTCACATGTATTTTATCGTGTGTATTGGGCATTGATTATTTATATTTCGTGTTCACACTCTGCTCATATTCAGTATACTTATTCGTGTACACATACTGCTCGTATTTAATGTGCCCATATTCGTGTTCATAACGTGTCATGATTGGATCCATTGGTATTAGTTGGGGATGGGGGAGTAGGAGTTGAATATGTGATCAAAGCCCCAGTGTATTCGTATACATGTCGATTACATACCACACTTGTAATCGAGTTACCTTATTGTATTCGTGTTCAACCTAAACCGATCACATAATAAACTTATATTATGAGGCACATTAGTTAGATTTCAGTTATTCATTTATATTGCAGATATTTATATTGCTTGTTCTTCATTCCAGTACATTACTTGTTCACTTTAGTTCGTTCATTCAGATGTTTAGATATCTTGTATTCTTTTCTATTATCTGTTTTATATCCTCAATTATGTATTTGAAACTGCTTTCAGAGGTATGTAATTCGCTCCAATCCTGACTGGTTATATTTTTTCAGATGATTGGCTCATAGATCAGTGTCCTACATTCTACGGGCCGCAGGAGGGCTTACCATTAGAGGATACTCCTATAGACCAGGAGGACTTAGTTTCAGAGACTGAGAAGATTTAGTTTATATTTTTGTGGACTTGTATTAGACTTATATTGAGATTCATGGCATGTATATTATTTCAGACTTATGGATTGTATCTTTAACTCTTTCTTTGTTATTTTATTCGTGCTATATCTTTCTTAGTTTGCATTGTGATTGAGTTTAGTTACATTTGTGAGATACCATATTATTCCTCCATTTAGAGTTGAGATGATCGACAGATACCATGTATATATTATTGAGATGTTTAGTTAGTTAGAATTGACCCAGACAGTGTTCTACCGCCGATGCTGTGGCATAGGCTGGGCGTACCCGCATACTCGTGCATGAATATCCGGGTGTGGGTCGTGACACATATATACACTGCACTTTCCATAACATATTATATGTGTACATATATACCTACATCAACACATATATACATTCGCCTATCCTCCTTCACACATAATCAAACACATAACACTCTACATACAGATGCCTTGGCCATGTTGCTATTGTTCTAAACCCAAGCACAACAGTGCAGATACCTTACCTCTGATATCTAAACCCAGATATCTCCAATACCCCCAGTAAGCCCTACATAATCTGGAAACCAATACCATACTACCTCCAATACAGTTGGTGCACACACCACTGCCAAAACCCAACTAATTTTGCAGATGGTTAACTCCACTCAAGCCCCTAATATCTGGGTGTCCAATTACCATACTTCCCCATCTCATACTTCAGTCATTCTTTTGTACCTGAGTTAACACTACACTAACTACAATGATGCCAGGTCTGAACAGACCTTAACTCGAGCCCCTCATAATCAACGCTAACCTCACCAAGCCATACACAAACACTTTCAATAATAACAGCAACCTAACACACACAAATCTCATATCTGGAATGATCCCCTTCACACACACACACTCTTCCTAACACTACTGCCACTGCAACTATGCTACTGATACAATTTGGTATTAGGCCTACCTATCAGTCACTTGTTGTACACCATGAACCAATGCTCGAGCACTAAGTCTACAACCCTTTCTTCCCTATTTCAATCATAATATCTCATCTATATACTCATATATATGTGGTTCATATATATGAATATATACGCAATCAGATCTACTATATTACGCACACTATCTAATAACTAATTCATCGAACACATTGAGTACTATGCCAAGATGCTCATACTATGATATGATACAACCTTACATAAGGCACCAAAACCCCCAAAAACTAATAAACACCAATAATACACATCAAAAATATTATTATATAACTAATGTAATTTGCTACAAAGAAATTTGGGATAAAAATCACTAGCATGCACAAAATCTCCAAAATAGGCCCCTGTATCATACATAACTCATCACACTGTTTCATGATACACTCTACTTTTATCTAATTGTGGATACGATACTACCCCCATATGACCAATCTAATCTAATTAGACCTAATTGACCTAATGACAAATACTTGGTGCACCAATCTCAGAATTCTCATAAGTTGGACACAAAATACAATGTTGAAGTCACAATACAAGTCATATAAACCTAGTTTTTCTTCATATGGGTAATCCTAAGCCAAAGAATGGTTCCTAATGGTCAAATGCATGAATTAGAGTCTAAATGAAAGAAAAATTCAGAATTATACCAATTAGGAGATAGATTTTCAATGAATTTCTCAAATAGATACAATTAGGAAATAAAATCCTTGTCAATTCCTCCTTCTTATAGTGCTCCTTGCAATCCAAGCTCTAATGCTCCTTAATTGATGAAAATAGAAGAGAATAAGAGTGAATTGGGGTAAATTTGGTAGAGGGATAATGTGAATTGGGGAAGAACACAATTGGGGATCTAAAATTGAAATAAAATAAAATAAAGTGGAGAGAGAGAACCCCCTTCTATTAGTGGCCGGCCTCATTCCCCTCTCCTAAGAAACTATACAAAGTCAATAATGCCCCCACTAGTTGTCATGTAGGTAAATAATTAGGAGGGCTATATTAGGAAGCATCTAATTCTAATGAAAGTTTAATTATAATCTCCTAACTAATAAAGAGGGTTGAGTCTATGGGCCTAGCCCAATAGTTGGGTTCAAAGTGTCATGTCAAGTCTAATTGGTCCACTGGTGTCAAGTCCAAATAATAGGCTAGTCCACTAAATAATAATACAACACAATACATATTATATAAATATAGCACTATATATAATAAATATAAAAAGTCAAAAATATCCCTACTTGGAAAAGTAGTAGTTACAATCCTACCCTCCTTAGAAAAATTTTGTCCTCTAAATTTAAGGGAGAAACTAACACTAGAATAGAACAAGCACGATGTCACGACCCGCACCCGGTGTAAGGGTACAAGTCGGAAACAACGTCCAGCCTACGCCGTAGAATCGGCGGTAGAACGTTGTCTGGATAATCTATCTAACAATATAATGAACCACCAACAATGATAATATACTCAATCACAGAACTAAGATGGAAATGAGCACAAATCAGATAAAGAATAGAATAGTCATAATACAACTCATGAGTCTAAAATGATACATCAATGAGACTGAAAGAAATAACAAAATAAGCTAGAGACAAATTTAGTACAAAAGAATACTAAGAAGCTACTACAACCGGGTCAACTGTCTCAGTTGGGACAAGTCCCTCCTGAGTCAGGGTCTCAAACTCTAGACCCACAACATCCTGAGGTCCATAATAGGTAGGGTACCACTCCTCAGTGTCATTTGAAAATATATATCCAGTCAAGAAAGGAGCAGAGTACATTTCTAATAGCAGTTCTAATCAATGATAAAAACTATGTAACAGTAAATAGATGTGAATATACAAGATACAAAATATATACGAGAGATACATACAATAAGGAAATACTGGAATAAATACAATAATGAACAATATGCCAATGAACAAGAATAATAATATCTAAGTGTGTGAGTACTAGCTTTAACATATGATCGGCTTGGGGCATGATACAATATATATGGCCTGGTTAATCATACGTGCGGTGTATGATCAACACTATTCAATAACAGTACTTGATACAATAAGGGTATTGATCACATATCTATGCTAAAGTACTCCCCACCCTCGACTGATATAATAGATCCAACCATGGTATGGTATGGTATGGCACGAGATTCCCTAAAAAGATAGCTAGTCTTCCCGAGAATCAGTGTATGTACATGTACAAGATAACCAATAAAACAATACTTGCACCATATACACCATATACTAAGGAATACCATCTCATGACGAGATCCGGATATACCAATCCGTGTAACCATAGTGTCAAGTGAACATGGATATCTACACTAGATACAATGAACATAGAGGATATCATAAATGAGAAACTATCAGAGAATGTACTTGACTGAAGTCTAATGAATAGTCTCACAGATGTCTGACACGGTGCCTCGAAGACCTAGATATGGAATACAACATCAATACAAGGTTCCGAAAAGAGAATAAGTTAAACTAGTCAATTCCTAGGTCAACAAGTCAATTCTAAGTCAAAAGTCAACTATGGTCAACTATAGTCAACTATGGTCAAACTATGGTCAACTACCTATTTCTAGGTTGCAAAAGCCTAACACAAAAATATTGGGTCAAGATACTAAAGTCTAAGCCATAAAAACCATATCTTAAATGTTAGGATACCGTATCTCCGGATACGTGAGTCCAAGGTAAAACATTAATATAAAAATATCCAACAATTATTTATAATCTAGAATCATAATTACAAACATTAAATAGGTACCATAGTTTTGAACCAACTTGGTATCTCAACAATAAATCACAAACTTGATACCCAACTCAATACCTTGGGTATCCCCAATTACCTTGGTTCCTCAAGGTAATTCCCAATACCTTGTTATGTTAACTACCGGTAATATTTATATACATACATACTACTCTATTATGATATATATACTATAATAAAATTAGCAATTTAGGAGATACATCCATATATATATTAATACTAAAGTATATATATATATATATATATATATATATATATATATATATATATATATATATATATATATATATATATATATATATACATACACACACACACATACACACACACACACACACACACACACACATATATATATATATATATATATATATATATATATATATATATATATATATATATATATATATATATATATATATACTGCCTAACTGTCACCAAAAACCATTCTGCTGTCACTGAAACTGCTGATTATATATACTATAATATATATAATATCTATATATATATGCACAAATACAATCTTCATGAATTAATAACACAAGAAATAAATCTACAAATAATTCATACACACATATGGAGAGTATCACACCGTATCCCACTAGATCTAGGATACGCATGTGATACGAGTCCACCACACATCCAAATATATCTCGAAGGACACAAATAAGTCACATATATTATTTATTAACAATACAAAGAGTCAAATATAGATCTACGTGTCCGTGTCAAAATATGTCATGTACGAAGTCCCGTGTTGGAGGGAAAAATCCCCAAATTAACACGTATCACCAAATTATTGGGATAAGACCTACACGTAGCCAATTGTGGACATGACACTAGTCCCAAACACACAAGCATATGCCAAATTGATCTATAGGATCAATTGACACACACAATAATTGTCAATCTCGGAATTTCTCCAAAATTGACACAAAAAAGCACCATAACTTTCTCAATAGGCCTCATATGAACACAAAATCAAATTCTATGGGTAGCCTATGCATATAGGTTAATTTTTCATGATTAAATCTCAGATTTAGAACCTAATTTAAGGGAAAAACTGAATTGTACCTATTGGGAGATGGATTCCCAATGAAACCCCTAATTGAGATGAAATTGCCTCCAACTTATAGATCCTTGCTCCTCTTTGTAGATCCTTGGTTCCTCCTTCTAGATCCTTGCTTCTCAAGCCTCCAATGGTGATTTGGGAAGAAATTTGAATGAAATTTGGTAGGGAAATGAAATGGGAATGAAGGAATTTGGTTGAGGGAAATTCTAGATCTAGTTTTGGAATGAAAAGAGGAGAGAGAAATTTTTCTCTTCTTTTAAACAGGTCGGCCCCTATTTCCCCTCCCTAAAGCTACTATGTAATGTCCATTATACCCCTTGGGGCCTCTCATGAAGAAATAATTAAGTAAGGAAGCTTCTAGTCTAATGGTTTAATTAATTTAATCAATCTCCTTAACAATGGGCTTTCTAAATGGGCTAAGTTCTAACCAATTAATTCATGTTGGTCCATGGGTCCAAACTAACTAGTTAGGTCCACTACCACAAGTCCAAATTAAATAACTAACATCTAACAATAATTAAATAATACAACAAATAATTATTTATCATGCACAATATTTAATTAAATATGAAATTACTAAAATATCCTTTCCTAGAAAATATGGTAGTGACAAGTCTACCCTCCTTAAAATAATTTTGTCCTCGAAATTCAAAGACAAAAACTACCCTCCAAAAATAACAGAACAGAACTAAAGAATCATAAGTAACTATGAAAGAACATAATAATGAACAGAACAGAACAGAACTAGGAAGTAACATACCTCAAGGCACAAACAAATATGGATAATGCTCTCGCATTTCATCCTATCTCTCCCAGGTAGACTCCTCCGGAGAGTGATGCCTCCATGCGATGCGCACCAAAGGAATAGTCTGGTTCCTCAGCATCTTCTCTCTCCGATCCAGAATCTCAACTAGCTGCTCTGGATAGCTAAGAGTAGGGCCCACCTCTATCTCCGAGTGATCCAATACATGACTAGGATCTGCCACGTATCATCTCAACTGCGACATGTGAAACACGTTGTGCATTCCCTCCAATGCAGGTGGCAAGTCTAGTCTATAAGCAACTATACTGACCCTCTCTAGAATAGTGAAAGGTCCGATGAATCGCGGACTAAGCTTTTTGCCTCCACCGAAACGAATCGTGCCTCGTATCGAAGAAATCCTCAGAAACACCAAACCACCCACCTAGAACAAAACACCACCTTAAGAACTTAATCTATAACAAACAACCAATAACAAGCACAAAACAAAATCTAAACTATACCTCGAACTCCAAAGGTCTCCGGTGGCTATCGGCTCAATGTCGCTGTCTGTCCTGCGCCACTCGAAGTCTGTCTCTGATCAACTAAACCTTCTCTGCTGCATCCATAACCATCTCTGGCCCAAGCAAAATTCTTTCTCCAACATCGTCCCAAGACAAGGGAGTACAACACCTCCAACCGTACAGAGCTTCAAAAGGTGATATCTTTATACTAGCCTGGTAACTGTTGTTGTAAGCAAACTCTACCAAATGAAGATGGTCCTCCCAAGAACCCCTAAAATCTAGTACACAAGTACGTAACATATCCTCGAGAGTCTGAATAGTCCTCTCTAACTGTCCATCTGTCTGGGGATGATATGTAGTACTAAACTTGAGCTGAGTGCCCAAACTCTCCTGCAAACTCCTCCAAAAATGAGAAGTGAAATGACTATCCCGATCCGAGACTATGCTGACGGGAACTCCATGTATCCTAACGATCTGCCTCACATACATCTCTGCCAGCTTCTCCGTAGACAAACCCACCTTGAAAGGCAAAAAGTGGAACGACTTGGTCAACCTATCAATGATGACCCAAATTGCGTCTTTCTCTCCTGGAGATCGTGGAAGTCCGGACACAAAATCTATAGTAATATGCTTCCACTTCCACTCTGGAATGGGTAATGGCTGAAGTAAACCTCCTGGCCTCTGCCTCTCGGCTTTTACCTGCTGGCACACTAAGCATCTGGATATAAACTATGTCACTTCCCTCTTCATGCCATACCACTACACACACTCTCACGTATCCCGATACATCTTGTTGGCACCTGGATGCATGGAATACTGAGAGCGATGCGCTTCCTGCAACACCTCCTCATGCAGCTCCCCACTAGGCACACACAATCTAACTCCATGCCTCAAAGATTCATCCTCAGCAATAATGAAATCATCCTCCAACCCTGCTCTCACCTGAGCTCTGATACTCCTCAGAGATATATCCTCATACTGTGCTGCCTTGATCATGTCCAACAAATCTGAATGTATCTGCAATTCCCACATCTGTATAGCACAACCAGGAACAATTACCTCAATGCCCAAGCTCTCCAAGTCCTCCAACAAATATCGATCTTGCGTCAAGAACATACCTACCGGATACCTGCTCAAAGCATCGGCAACTTCATTAGCATTTCCAGGATAATATTGCAAAGAGATATCAAAATTATTCATCAGTTCCAACCACCAACGCTGCCTCATATTCAACTCCTTCTGCGTGAAAACGTACTTCAAGCTTTTGTGGTCTGTGAAGATCTTCACACGCTCTCCGTATAAATAATATTTTCACAACTTCGGGGCAAATATGACTGCTGCCAACTCCAAATCATAGGTAGGATAGTTCTTTTCATGAGGACGCAATTGTCTGGATATATAGGTAATCACTTTCCCATTCTGCTGAAGAACATAACCCAAACCTTTCCCCGATGCATCACTATAAATAGTGAAACCTCCGGACCCTGATGGCAACGTCAAAATAGGAGCAGACGTCAACCTCTTCTTCAACTCCTCAAAAGCAACCTGGCAATCCTCCGTCCAAACAAACTCTACATCCTTCCTGGTGAGTCTGGTCATCGGCTCGACAATCCTCGAAAAATCTTGTACAAACTTCCTGTAGTAGTATGCCAATCCCATGAAACTCCTAATCTCTGCTACCGAACTCGGGGTCTTCCAAGATTCTACTGCTGCGATCTTCTTCGAATCCACTAAAATACCATCACCAGTCACAACATGCCCCAAGAATTCTACCTTGTCCAGGAAAAACCCACACTTGGACAACTTTCCATATAGCTTCTCCTTCCTCAGCACATCCAACACAATCCTCAAATGCTCCTCATGCTCCTCCGGTGTCCTCGAGTATATGAGTATGTCGTCGATGAACACCACCACGAACTTGTCAAGGTACTAACGGAACACATTGTTCATCAAGTTCATAAATATCGCCGGTGCATTAGTCAAACCAAACGGCATCACCATAAATTCGTACTGACCATATCGAGTTCTAAAAGCTGTAAACCCCCTCACCCAAAATTAGGCCTACTTGGCATAAATAGAGAAAGTATGGCTAGTTTGTATCCAATTAGAAATAGGACACGGTATTTTAATTAATTATACGATATTTGTATCACGTAGTGCACCTTACCGTTGCTTCGATAATTGGAACACTACACTAGCCATTGCCTTCCTACAAACTTTACATCCTTATCCTAGACATGCCCGCCTTCTATCCTGACCTATGTATAACTCATACTTATGCTCTCTTGTGCTACATTTTAGTCGCACAACATTCGTCGCGGACATTTATATTTAATTCTAAATAATTTTAACTTTATATCCTTGTGCGTTCCAATCGAAATTTGGAGACACAATCTTGACCCATTTCGTACAATCTAATTTATGATAAAATTCTACACTGAGCCCTCTACATCCATGACACTTGTGTCCCACCTAATTTTAGTCCCATGTACTTCTAATTATTTCCCGAACGCCGTGCGCATTAATTTTAATTAATTTATTCCAAATTCTATCCTTGTGCAATTTTCCAATTTTTGGCGCTTTTATTGTAAAAGCGTATTGAGGTGTCAATACCATTGGACAATACATGAAGAAACTCATTTTTCCCTTCAAATAAATTTTTTGTAATTTTTCGGAATGTACAATACACAAACATCGCCCCCATTTAAATCTATCCTTGTATTTTAAACCATGTAAATCCTAGCCCTCCAAATATCCCCATGTAAGCCCAAGGGCCACCCCAAGGAATGTTGACCAAGCCCAAACCCTAGGTCAAACATCAAACCCTAGGTCAACCTCAAAATTCTACCTCTTTACATATAAATATACCTTAATTTTTTTTTTTTACCAAAAACCTAAATCACCCTAACCCAACTCCTAGCCGTCTCCTTCCTCCCACAGTCGGAGCTCCGGTTACCCCGACCACCGGAGCGGCTGAGCCATCCCGTCGGACCCCTCCTTCCAACGTCGTGCCTCGCCTGACCTCGCCAACCCGCCGCGAAGCCGCTGCCATCGACTACCCGACCCGCCGGGGTTCACTCCACCGCCATCCTCTTCTATCTTTCTCCTCCTCGACCCGCGCCCATCGTCTCCGCCGAAATCGACTCCCCTCACCATCATCAACACCACCACAGCCGAGCTTCCCCTCCCCCGCTGCACGAACCAACACCACCACCACCATTGCCTCCTCCGCTCCTCCTCTCTTCCCTCGTCGAGCGCCTCTGTCGGCCACCCCATCATCGATACCACTCGACCTCTCCCTCTCGCTGGAGATCACCTCGACCACCGACCGCTGTCCTCTCCCCCGCTCTCTGCCATCCACCAGCAACCACCATCACCTCCTCATCTTTCCTGTCCTCCTCCTCCCCATTGCCGGATCTCTCCTCCATGGCCTCCATGTTCACCTCCCTGTGTCCCTGTCCTCCTCCTTGTTTGATCTCCTCCTTGTCGGACCTTTCCCTCCTGGCCGAACTTCGGCAGACACCACCCCCTCATCATGATCATACATATCACCATCTTCCATTATCATCATCATCCGCCATTGAATCATCATCATCATAGTCACCATTATCGTCATCATCGTCAACCTCACCATCGTACCCTTACACGTATCCCAAGGTACGAATATGTCTATCTTCTCCTTTTATGTGTGCTTGTGTGTATGCCCGTAGGATATTAGTATTGCTTATTGACAGTCAGTTGACATCGGACCCTGAGTCAGTGAGCCCAACTCGTATACACGTACGTACGCGTACGCATATACTATTCAATTTGGTATATGCATAATATTTATTGGTATATATATATATATATTTAGTAAATATATTCAAATAGTTATATAAATAAATTACTGGTTATATTGCTATATAATTATATGGATCTATATGTATTGTATAATTAAGTAAATACAAATTGATAATTATGACTATATATATTTAAACGGTGTGTCCCTAGGACACGGTGGACTATCCCATACTTACCTTGACCATGTTGACCCTAAGAATAATGTTAGTTGACTGCCTTGCATACATTAACGTACTGGCGAGATCCGCGATATTTTGACTATTTGATTGTGTACAACACTTGAAGACGTGTCACCCGCGTAATTAGATGCGCAGTTGACTATGCTAGTTGACAGTACCACCCCTAGTGTACCCCCGAGTCTAGTGTAAATATGGTTGAGTATGTGCTAGTGTAATGACTATTGATTTTATTGTATTATATTATATGTACATAGGATATTATATTTGTTCTGCGCGACTTCTGGAGCAGGTTATTGGTACATTGCAGCTTCCTTGCCATGCAAGTATACCTTGCCATTGTACTGTTATTCATATTCCATATGTTGCATGCATCTTTATTTTCTATCTTTAGTTCATAAATTTTAACTGTTATATAAAATGCGCGCGACGGTGTCGTCGCAATTTGTCTTTATTTATGTATTTGCATTGACCTTGTTTATGAGACTACCCCATTATCATGTAGCATCATTAGGTTCATTGGCCGTGACACAGTTGTTACACGAGTGTGAGTCTCATATAGAGATCACGGACTGTGTGACAGGTCTGGCCTCTTGTACGTATGGGTCGTGCGTTAGGGATAACTGCTAATAGAAACTTTTTATGCTAGAAGCCTTAGCAGTTATTAGAGGTCCATGGACATAGCCTATTATAGTACGGTGGTCCAATCCTTGTCCTTGTTTGGTTGCAGGATTGGGCTAAGGTACTAAAAATAGGCTATGAACCAAATTGTGTCATGGATGTGACATGCTTAGAGCATGGGGTGGGGAGAACAACAAGTACCGCATTTGGGCTCCTTTGTACTTTTTTCTTCTGTAACCCGGAAGCTCCGCTGGAGATACGGGCAGTGATGAACCCTATACTACTTGGCGGCCTCTGCCGTTCAAAAGACGACATGCTTTGAGGCCCCTGATTCTCCGAGAGAGTCATGCCAATCCTATTTTTAGCCAGATAGCCCACTTGTTAGAAAGTTGTTCTCAAACTACATTCACTTAGACGGTTAGGCGACCCATTGGATATTTATTTTAGTACTTTATTGGCATGCTTTTATGTATCTTGTTATGTCCCTCTGAGGACCTGGCCCTTCCAGGTGTATCTGTTCTTCAGTATTCGCAGGAGCACAGATTCGGATGGTTACTTATGTTACGAGGATGTCTTCTCTTCGAGCCCGTAATTTATAGCTGGTATTCCTATATTGTGTTGTTGTGTTGTACTTTTATATTCGAGTTGGTAGTGGATTTATTTCCATCCAACTATCATCCTTAGATACTTATATTGAGATCTAGTTTCATAGATACTGGTTATTTATTTATATTTAATTTTCGTGGATGAGATTTAGATTATACCTTGTGACTTGTGACATATGTTTATACCACTTGTGGATTTAATATTCATATTACAGCATACGTGTGGATTTTGGTTTCCATATATTGGAGTTGCCATATCCATACGGCTGGCATGCTTACGTGTCCTAGTCCTACGTATTTTGGGACTGGGGCGTGACATATTTTTGTGGTGGCCCATGCAGGTCGAGAGCATATTGTCTCGATTATGTTACTGTATCGAACAAGCCTGTACCTAGGAATAGAGTATAGGATCTCATCCATAATTGACTATGATTCGCTCTCCTTCTTGTCCATACTATTCGAATAATTGTATCCTGCTTGATTTATGTGCTTCCCTGATAATTCCTTGAGTATAGCCCCCTCCTAGAATATAGAAGTCCCTGTTGTTAGATAATAAGTAGGGTAACCTTTCTATTAAGAGTACAACTAGAGTGCTAACACACCACTAAGTTTAGAATATCTAGTGAACCCTAGAATTTCTTATCTATAGATTAGTTTACCATTACCCCTTGATGTATTATGAAGACTTGAGAGTAGTATAGACACTACTATAGTAGCTAAAAGTTTTACCATAATGTTTGACCCTAGTATTGAGGAACCAATAGAAAAACAAAAATTAAATATTACGACTGAACCTAACCTTCATAGTTAGATAGTATTGTAGAACTATAAATCTAGCTCCTTGCCTTATTATTAAGTAGACAGTACCTTAGGAAGCCAAGAGCAATGAATATAATATTTTCTTTGATCATACCTTGGACACAGAGATTAGCATAGCTTTTTTCCTTAGGAAACCATGACATTATCAATAGCCTCTCTATTTTGATTTCATGACTTGTTCCTCTGAACCCTTAGATCTCTCTATTAGTGCGACGACTAAATTTTTTCTTATCTTTTAACTCGAGCCATCTGACACTTCTAATTGTAGGCCAAGTGATTTTATTCTGTGTTAAGGACATATAGTTGCTAGGATTATAGTTGTAATCTTGAATTTTGAATTATGTGCTTAATAGTTAGAACTTGATAGTTGAGTATTCATTTAGACTATAATTTATGATTATCCCTTAGTTTTAAATTGCGTAACTTGTAACACAGCTCGATACGAGTTATATCCCCTCCACTTAAGGCCAGTAACTTTCTATTCTTACTATTAACACTTGTTCTATGAGCACTATGATTAAGACTTAAGATGACCAATACCTATATAATGCAATAGGAGACCCTAATAAATACCAAAATCTTTTTTGTATGTACCCCAATAAGAGTTATACTTTATTTACAAGAATAATATTAATTTGTAGGACCCCTTTAAGACTGTCACAGTATTAGTTTATTGTTTTAAGTTGGGTAGTATGCCTCATAATATAGTATCACATAGCCCTATTGACCCATTGATGAAGTGTAATAGGATGACACAACTTTAAACTTGCATAAGAAGATAGTGTTTATTCATATTGTAGAAATTAGAGGTCCATACCCTATTTGGTCGGCTAGCAACTTAGACAAGGAGCTATTATGACAACTGTAGAGATTGTAGAGTCTTACCTTCTTTGTGAACTTGAATTATTTTATAATTTCTCTCATCATAATCCCAGCGTTATATTTTCTGTGCTACCTCAAATTGTGCTGCTATTATAGCCTAGTTTTGCAAGCTTAATCTTTTATCGAGCTTATTTATGACTTATGTGTTATTGGGGCCTGATCAACCACACTAATACAAATTATCTAATCAGAATCAGTGTATTATGGTCTAGCTAGACATAGTGCGCTTGATTCGCCCTTCGCATAACTACTTTACGTAGATTGACATATATAGTTGACTAGTAGACGAATATACGTACCCCTAGACGTGTATGAGCATATTGTATCGATTATATAACTATACTGATATGAGCATGCGAGTAAGAAATTACCAAATAGATTTCAATCTATAACTACCTTGACAATTCCTTTTGAATTTATTAAATGCCTTGATCCCCATACTTCTAATCTATTACCCCCCTTGAACTCTTTATTATTATTTTCTGTCCTTTCTTATTTCGGAAAGACGAAACCTCGTGCTTAGTATAAGTATGATATACAGAGAATACTAGATATACCCCATAGGCCAAATCATATTACTAGATGACTGCCTTTTATAACTGATTAAGGGTATATCCTATGTGATATATTTGGTGTTTAAATTTTTGAGGATTGAGTAAACATGATTAAGTAAATTCAAGGAATAAGTTTTCTTAAATATAAGAACCTTAGGTGATAGATGGATAAATTCTAAGTTGGATAAAAATCGCATTGTTAACTTGAGGAGAATTCTTTTAGATAGTGATCAAGTGAGATTAGGTAGAGAAACCCTACCCTAGTTTGATTTCGAGGACAAAATTATTTTAAGTTGGGTAGATTGTAAACCCCCTCATCCAAAATTAGGCCTACTTGGCATAAATAGAGAAATTATAGCTAGTTTGTATCCAATTAGAAATAGGACACGGTATTTTAATTAATTATACGATATTTGTATCATGTAGCTCACCTTACCGTTGCTTCGATAATTGAAGCACTACAGTAGCCATTGCCTTCCTACAAACTTCACATCCTTATCCTAGACATGCCCGTCTTCTATCCTGACCTTTGTATAACTCATAATTATGCTCTCTTGTGCTACATTTTAGTCGCACAACATTCGTCGCGGACATTTATATTTAATTCCAAATAATTTCAACTTTATATCCTTGTGCGTTCCAATCGAAATTTGGAGACACACAATCTTGACCCATTTCGTACAACCTAATTTATGATAAAATTCTACTCTGAGCCCTCTACGTCCATGACACTTGTGTTCCACCTAATTTTAGCCCCATGTACTTCTAATTATTTCCCGAACGCCGTACGCATTAATTTTAATTAATTTACTCCAAATTCTATCCTTGTGCAATTTTCCAATTTTTGGGCACTTTTATTGCAAAAGCGCATTAAGGTGTTCATACCATTGGACAATACATGAAGAAACTCATTTTTTCCTTCACATGAATTTTTTTGTAATTTTTCGAAATGTGCAACGCACAAACATCGCCCCCATTTAAATCTATCCTTGTATTTTAAACCATGTAAATTCTAGCCCTCCAAACATCCCCATGTAAGCCCAAGGGCCACCCCAAGGAATGTTGACCAAGCCCAAACCCTAAGTCAAACATCAAACCCTAGGTCAACCTCAAAATTCTACCTCTTTACATATAAATATACCTTAATTTCTTTTTTTACCATAAACCTAAATCACCCTAACCCAACTCCTAGTCGTCCCCTTCCTCCCACAGCCGGAGCTCCAGTCAACCCGACCTCCGAAGCGGCTGAGCCATCCTGTCGGACCCCTCCTCCCAACATCGTGTCTCGCCTGATCTCGCCAACCCGCCACAAAGCCGCTGCCATCGACCACCCGACCCGTCGGGGTTCACTCCACCGCCATCCTCTTCCATCTTCCTCCACCTTGACCCGCGGCCATCGCCTCCGTCGGAATTGACTGCCCTCACCATCATCAACACCACCACAGCCGAGCTTCCCCTCCCCGCTGCACGAACCAAAACCACCAACACCATTGCCTCCTCCGCTCCTCCTCTCTTCCCTCGTCGAGTGCCTACGCCAGCCACCCCATCATCGACACCACTCGACCTCTCCCTCTCGCCGGAGATCACCTCGACCACCGATCGCTATCCTCTCCCCCGCTCCCTGCCATCCACCAGCAGCCACCATCACCTCCTCCTCTTCCCTGTCCTCCTCCTCCCCATTGCCGGATCTCTCCTCCCTGGCCTTCATGTTCACCTCCCTGTGTCCCTGTCCTCCTCCTTGTTCGATCTCCTCCTTGTCGGACCTTTCCCCCCTGGCCGGACTCCGGCAGATACCACCCCCTCATCATGATCATCAACATCACCATCTTCCATTATCATCATTATCTGTCATTGAATCATCATCATCCCATCATCATCGTCGTCACCATCGTCGTCATCATCGTCAACCTCACCGTCGTACCCGTATATGTACCCTGAGGTACGAACCTGTCCGTCTTCTCCTTTTATGTGTGCTTGTGTGTATGCCCGTAGGATATTAGTATTGCTTATTAGCAGTCAATTGACATTGGACCCTGAGTCGGTGAGCCCAACTCGTATACACGTACGTACGCGTACGCATATACTGTTCAATTTGGTATATGTATAAAATTCATTAGTATATAGATATATTTAGTAAATATATTCAAATAGTTATGTAAATAAATTACTGGTTGTATTACTATATAATTATATGGATATATATGTATTGTATAATTAAGTAAATGCTAATTGATAATTATGACTATATATATTTAGACGGTGCGACCCTAGGACACGGTGGACTATCCCATACTTACCTTGACCATGTTGACCCTAAGAACAATGTTAGTTGACTGCCTTGCATATATTAACGTACTGGCAAGATCCGCGATATTTTGACTGCCTGATTGTGTACAGCACTTGAAGACGTGGCACCCGCGTAATTAGGCACGCAGTTGACTATGCTAGTTGACAGTACCACCCCTAGTGTACCCCCGAGTCCAGTGTAAATATGGTTGTGTATGTGCTAGTATAATGACTAATGATTTTATTGTATTATATTATATGTACATAGGATATTGGATTTGTTCTGCGCGACTTCTGGAGCAGGTTATTGGTACATTGCATCTTCCTTGCCAGGCAAGTATACCTTGCCATTGTACTGTTATTCATATTCCATATGTTGCATGTATCTTTATTTTCTGTCTTTAGTTCATAAATTTTAACTGTTATATAAAATATGCGCGACGGTGTCGTCGCGATTTGTCTTTATTTATGTATTTGTATTGACCTTGTTTATGAGACTACCCCATTATCATGTAGCATCATTAGGTTCAATGGCCGTGACACAGTTGTTACACGAGTGTGAGTCTCATATAGAGATCACGGACTGCGTAACAGGTCTGGCCTCCTGTACGTATGGACCGTGCGTTAGGGATAACTGCTAATAGAAACTTTGTATGCTTTAAGCTTTAGCAGTTATTAGAGGTCCATGGACATAGCCTATTGTAGTACGGTGGTCCAATCCTTGTCCTTGTTTGGTTGCAGAATTGGGCCAGGGTACTAAAAATAGGCTATGAACCAAATTGTGTCATAGATGTGACATGCTTAGAGCATGGGGTGGGGAGAACAACAAGTACCGCATTTGGGCTCCTTTGCACTCTTTCCTTCTGTAACCGGAAGCTCCGCTGGAGATACGGGCGGTGATGACCCCTATACTACTTGGCGGCCTCTGCCGTTCAAAAGACGACATGCTTTGAGGCCCCTGATTCTCCGAGAGAGTCATGCTAATCCCATTTTTAGCCCGATAGCCCACTTGTTAGAAAGTTGTTCTCAAACTGCATTCACTTAGACGGTTAGGCGACCCATTGGATATTTATTTCAGTACTTTATTGGCATACTTTTATGTATCTTGTTATGTCCCTCTGAGGACCTGGCCCTTCCAGGTGTATCTGTTCTTGAGTATTCGCAGGAGTGCAGATTCGGATGGTTACTTATGTTACGAGGATGTCTTCTCTTCGAGCCCGTTATTTATAGCTGGTATTCCTATATTGTGTTGTTGTGTTGTACTTTTATATTCGAGTTGGTAGTGGATTTATTTCCATCCAACTATCATCCTTAGATACTTATATTGAGATCTAGTTTCATAGATACTGGTTATATATTTATATTTGATTTTTGTGGATGAGATTTAGATTATACCCTGTGACTTGTGACATATGTTTACACCACTTATGGATTTGATATTCATATTACAGCGTACGTGTGGATTTTGGTTTCCATATATTAGAGTTGCCATATCCATACGGCTGGCTTGCTTACGTGTCCTAGTCCTACGTATTTTGGGACTGGGGCGTGACAAAAGCAGTCTTCGGTATGTCCACCAACTTCACTTTCACCTGATGGTAGCCTGATCTTAAATCTATCTTAGAAAACACCTTCGCACCACTCAACTGATCAAACAGATCATCAATCCGTGGCAAAGGATACTTATTCTTGATAGTGAGATTATTCAAAGCCCTGTAATTAATGCACATGCATACCGATCCATCCTTCTTCGATACAAATAATACCGGGGCTTCCCACGGTGAAGAACTCGATCTGATAAACCCCTTATCCTGTAATCCATCCACCTGCTTCTTCATATCGACCAGCTCGATGTTGTTTACTCTATAGACATGTTGCAAAATTGGTTCTGCACCTGGCATCAAGTCTATAGAGAATTTAATATCCCGATCTGGCGGCAAACTTGGCAATTCCTCAGGAAACACATCCAAGAACTCTTTTATCAATGGATGCGGCAACTCCTTTTCTTCTACCATAGCTCCATAAATAATGCCTTCTCCCTGCTCTGCAGCTCCTCTAGAAAACTCAAACTCTGGCTCTCCTGGCGGACCAAATAAAACTCTAACTCATCTACAATCTATGCTAGCACGGTGCCTACTCAACCAATCCATCCCGAGTACAATATCGTAGCTCGAAAGTGGTATTACAAGTAGACACGCACTCAACTCCCGGCCTCCTAGAGTAACTCTTCGATCCTTGCAAATATCATTAACCAGGATAATGCCTCCCCCGGTCATGATCTTGCAAGTCCTAAGCAAAGACTCAGCTACCAAACCATGCTTCAGAGCAAAAGAAACAGATACAAAACTATGGGAAGCACCACTATCAAACAAAGCTAAACCTGGAATGGAATCAAGGAGAATAGAACCTGCGATGACATCTCCGGTGGGTTCCTCCTCTTCGACGGTCATAGCAAATGCTCGTCCCTGCCGAGCACCTCCCTGCTGCTAATGCTGGACAAAACGCTGCTACTGTGTCGAAAGCGGTCCCCTCGGCTGTGCTACAGGTGGTCTCGTTTGTGCCCTCGGAGCTGAAGCTGCCCCCTAATTGTACGACGAGGACACCCTCTCGATTGATGCCCTTCAGTACCACAATACAAACAAACTCCCAACCTCCTCCTGTAAACTTCCCAGATGTGGCCGGGCTTCTTGCAGTAGTGGCATAGAGCTTGCTGTAACTGTCTCTTCTGCTGAGGTACCTGGTAAAAAGGTGCCTTAGCTGGAGTCTAGTTCTGTTGTGGCTGCTGGAAAGGTCATGACTGGAAATGAGAACGTTTTGAAGTTACTGCACTGCTGTTGGCTCCCAAAAAAGAATTATGGTCTCTCTTGGGCTTCAAACCCAACTCCCGCTCAACCTTGCGTGCCTCCGCAAGTATCTCCGAGTATGTCTCATAAAAAGACGGAATAAGAATCTTTATTTCCCAGTTTAGACCCTCACGTAAATGAATAACTCGAACCTCCGGCTCTCTTACCAAATACTCTACAAATTGGCTCAACCTGCTGAACTCAGCAGCGTACTCCTCCACAGACATGCTTTCTTGAATGAGACTCTCAAACTGCCTCCCCAAGTCTAGCCTGTCTGCCCGAGCGAAAAACTTCTTCTTGAAGAGGTCCTTGAATACCTCCTAAGACTGCCCTGCGTCAACCAGAATCGGATCATTCCTGAACCAAGTACGAGCGACGTCGAACAGTTGAAGTCCTACCGCCTCAACCTTCAGATCCTCAGAAAGATGGGACACCCTCATAAGATGCTCAATGTCCTCGAGCCAATCATCAGCATAGACGATGCCCTCCGTCCCCTTCAAAACCCTAGGCTCCAGCTTCTTGAAGTCCTAAATGTTGCCTGGCCGAAGCTGAGCAACCTGAGGAACATCCTGCTGCTAGACCGGAACTCCTCTCTCAACTACAGCACGAGCAAGCTGATGAGCACTCTCGATGCCCTGCCGTAGAACATCGGTCTGCCTCTGATGTGCCTCTGACTGAGCCCTCTGTGCCTCGAGCATCTCATAAAATAGTGTAAACATCTGTGTCGCCTCTACTAGCACATGAGGTGGAGGTGGAAGCCCCTCAAGTACAGCTGGCACAGTCCTCTGAGCAGGTGGTGGACCTCGGAAAGTAGCTGACACTCCAATCACCGAAGAAGTGACTGGTGCAGGCCCTCGGGATGTCGCAGACCTCTCAGAAGCTGCTCTCCCCTGCTGCGATCTAGTCTTAGGCGACATCCTGAGACAAAGTGAAAGAAAGAATCAATATGGCACAAGATGTAAGATATTCAAGGAAAGGACAGATTAAGAGATCAAGTATCAATATCAAAGGAGAATAGTTGAATCAAAAAAAATTCCTAGATGTGATAGAGTATCTCAGCCTATAGCCTATATCCTATATCCTATCGTAGGCTCGCAGTAGTACAACTAAATTATCGCACTACCACGATATCGCATAACTTGCGAAACTAGACCTGCATGGGCCACCACTAAAAATGTGTCACGACCCACACCCGGTGTAAGGGTACAAGTCAGAAACAATGCCCAGCCTACGCCGCATAATCGGCGGTAGAATGCTATTTGGATAATCTATCTAACAATATAATGAACCACCAACAATGATAATATACTCAATCACAGAATAAGATGAAAATAAGCATGAATCAGATAAAGAATATAATAGTCACAATACAACTCATGAGTCTAAAATGATACATCAATGAGTCTGAAAGAAATAACAAAATAAGCTGGAGACAAATCCAGTACAAAAGAATACTAAGAAGCTACTACACCCGGGTCAACTATCTCAGTTGGGATAAGTCCCTCCTGAGTCAGGGTCTCAGACTCTAGACCCACAATGTCCTGAGGTCCATAATAGGTAGGGTACCACTCCTCAGTGTCAACTGGAAAAATATATCCAGTCAGAAAAGGAGCAGAGTACATCTCTAATAGCAGTTCTAATCAATGATAAAAACTATGTAACAGTAAATAGATGTGAATATACAAGATGCAAAATAGATACGAGAGATACATACAATAAGAAAATACTGGAATAAATACAATAATGAACAATATGCCAATGAACAAGAATACTAATGTCTAAGTGTGTGAGTACTAGCTTTAACATGTGATCAGCTTGGGGCATGATACAATATATATGGCCTAGCTAATCATACGTGCGGTATATAATCAACAGTATTCAATAAAAGTACTTGATACAATAGGGGTATTGATCACATATCTACACTAAAGTACTCCCCACCCTCGACTGATATAATAGATCCAACCATGGTATGCTATGGCACGAGATTCCCCAAGAAGATATCTAGTCTTCCCGAGAATCAGTGTCTGTACATGTACAAGATAACTAATGAAACAATACTTGCACCATATATACCATATACCAAGGAATAATATCTCATGACGTGATCCGGATATACCAATCCGTGTAACCATAGTGTCAAGAGAACATGGATATCTACACTAGATACAATGAATATAGAGGATATCATAAATGAGAAACTATCAGAGAATGTACTCGCCTGAAGTCCAATAAATAGTCTCACAGATGTCTGACACAGTGCCTCGAAGACCTAGATATGGAATACGACATCAATACAATGTTCCGAAAAGAGAATAAGTTAAACTAGTCAATTCCTAGGTCAACAAGTCAATTCTAAGTCAAAAGTCAACTATGATCAACTATAGTCAACTATGGTCAACTACCTATTTCTAGGTTGCAAAAGCCAAACACAAAAATATTGGGTCAAGTTACTAAATTCTAAGCCATAAAAACCATATCTTAAATGTTAGGATACCGTATCTCCGGATACGTGAATCCAAGGTAAAACATTAATATAAAAATATCCAATAATTAATTAAATATAGAATCATAATTACAAATATTAAATAGGTACCATAGTTTTGAACCAACTTGGTATCTCAACAATAAATCACAAACTTGATACCCAACTCAATACCTTGGGTATCCCCAATTACCTTGGTTCCTCAAGGTAATTCCCAATACCTTGTTATATTAACTACTCGTAATATTTATATACATACATACTACTCTATTATGATATATATACTATAATAAAATTAGCAATTTAGGAGATACATCCATATATATATTAATACTAAAGTATATATATATATATATAAACTGCCTAACTGTCACCAAAAACCATTCTGCTGTCACTAAAACTGCTGATTATATAAATATACTGCTGTTTTAGTGACAGTTTTCTGCACTATCGCTAAAAACACATCACTAAAGCCCTGCTATGCTGCTGATACGCTGCTATTTCAGCGACAGTTTTTCTGAACTGTCGCTGGCTGCTATCACGGTTTTCCTGCTGCTGATGCCCTTCAGCGACACTGCTGTTGCTTTTGTCGCTGATTTGCTGCTGATGCCCTTCAGCGACACTGCTGCTGCTTTTGTCGCTGATTTGCTGCTGCTGCTACTGTGTTGTTTTGCTGTTGCTGTCACCATTTGGCTGCTGCCGTCGCTGATTTGTTGTCCCTGATGTCACTATAAGTATATATCTATATATACAATATATATGTATAACACACACACACACACACACACACACACACATATATATATATATATATATATATATATATATATATATATATATATATATAACCCTCATATATATATACATCTGTATACATAATAACTACTAATAACTATACCTACACCTCTTCCTAGTATTATGTACATAATTACTATTTAGCAACAACACACACACACATAAAATATAATGATAACTATACATATATGTATATATATATATAATCATATAACATCCCTATATAAATATAAATATAAATATAAATATAAATATAAATATAAATATAAATATAAATATAAATATAAATATAAATATAAATATAAATATCCACTTTTATATATATATATATATATATATATATATATATATATATATATATATATATACATGCTACAATATGTATATACTTACACAATAACACCTATAATCAACATAGTATCATATATATGTATAGTTACAACCATATATAATATATGTACTTAACAAACACATATAATTATAATAACATACATATATATATATATTGTAACAACATATATAAATATTTACACATAACATATATACTATAATATATATATATATATATATATATATATATATATATATATATATATATATATATATATATATATATATATATATATATATATATATTATACATGTAGAAGAATGGCTACATAATATATACTCATATAGTACATACATAATACATTGATCTAAGACACAAGAAGCATAATTATATATACTATAATATATATATATAATATCTATATATATATATATATATATGCACAAATACAATCTTCATAAATTAATAACACAATAAATAGATCTACAAATAATTCATACACACATATGGAGAGTATCACACCGTATCCCACTAGATCTAGGATACGCTGTGACACGAGTCTACCACACATCCAAATATATTTTGAAGGACACAAACAAGTCACATATATTATTTATGAACAATACGAAGAGTCAAATATAGATCTACGTGTCCGTGTCAAAATATGACATGTACAAAGTCCTGTGTCGAAGGAAAAAATCCCCAAATCAACACGTTTCACCAAATTGTTGGGATACGACCTACACGTACCCAATTATAGATATGACACTAGCCCCAAACACACAAGCACATGCCAAATTGATCTATAAGATCAATTGATATACAACAATTGTCAATCTCAGAATTCCCCCAAAATTGACACAAAAAATACCATAACTTTCTTAATAGGCCTCCTATGAACACAAAACCAAATCATATGTGTAGCCTATGCATATGGGTTGATTTTTCATGATTAAGTCTCAGATTTAGAATCTAATTTTAGGGGAAAAAACTGAATTGTACCTATTGGGAGATGGATTCCCAATGAAATCCCCAATTTAGATGAAATTGCCTCCAACTTATAGATCCTTGCTCCTCTTTGTAGATCCTTGCTCCTCTTTGTAGATCCTTGCTTCCTCCTTCTAGATCCTTTCTTCTCAAGCCTCCAATGGTGATTTGGGAAGGAATTAGAATAAAATTTGGTAGGAAAATGAAATGGGAATGAAGGAATTTGGTTGAGGGAAATTCTAGATCTAGTTTTGGAATGAAAAGAGGAGAGAGAATTTTTTCTCTTCTTTTAAATAGGCCGGCCCCTATTTCCTCTCCCTCAAGATACTATGTAATGTCCATTATACCCTTGGGGCCTCTCATGAAAAAATAATTAAGGAAGGAAGCTTCTAGTCTAATGGTTTAATTAATTTAATCCATCTCCATAACAATGGGCTTTCTAAATGGGCTAAGTTCTAACCAATTAAGTTGGTCCATGGGTCCAAACTAACTAGTTAGGTCCACTAACACAAGTCCAAATTAAATAACTAACATCTAACAACAATTAAATAATACAACAAATAATTATTTATCATGCACAATATTTAATTAAATATGAAATTACTAAAATATTCTTTCCTAGAAAATGTGGTAGTGACACACGATCAAGAAAGAAGGAATACCCTACGACTCTAAGATAATGTAATGCTCACACATCTCCACTCCTAGGACTATCACATAATCATCGTATTTTCATAAATTCTTTATTACACTAACCGTGAAGCTTCCAGTACATGTCCTTACTCTGTCCTTGAATACATCAACCTCTATCGTACCCTTCCAATCTATTGATATATGTCACTCCCCGTTCCCGATATACATATTTGGAACGTATTTTATTTTAGCATGGTTGCATGTGCATGGAGACTAGACCCATTTTTTGGTTTAACCTGGTTATGGTTTATTTTGTAGGTTGGTTCAACTCATAAGAACTTTTGGTTCAACCCTCAAACCCTACCATATATAACCCAACATTTCTCTCTCTCTCTCTCTCTCTCTCTCTCTCTCTCTCTCTCTCCTCACTTTTTTATTACTTTCTCCTTCTTTAGTTTTCTCTCCCCATTTCATATGCCAGTACACCTTACATGGGAAATGAATAAATCATCCATATTATTGTTCCATTATAATTATTATGTATTTCTAAGCACTTTTAATTCTTTGAGTTTTCTGTTTTGATGGATGGATTAGTGTATATCTATATTTCTAACTTAGGATTTTAATAGGTCTCATGAGTTTTTCTTGGTTTTGATCTATTTTACTTGTGTCTTTAAAAACTAGTTTTTGCTACATGATAGATCTTTTAATTTATAGCATTTTGGCTTTTGGTTCACCCAATTTGGACTTAAAATGATATTTTTATGAACAAAACAACTTTTCAATTTTTAGAGATTTTTTGCCATAGCTGAACCTGCCGTTAGAGAAGACGAAGTCTTCATGCGGCCAGTAAGCTTATGCGGCCGAGAGTGACATGCAGTCCGAGAGAGTTATGCGGCCTAAACTCTTGCCGCATACTGACAGTATGCGTCTATCTTGTTGGATGCATGAATGCTGATTTGCACAGTGTCCTTGAACACCTTATGCTTTCACTCACTGAACGAATGAAAATTTTGCTAAGTCCTAGATAACTCCAAGAAGTAGAGGACCCCATGCGTCATCGACACCCATGCAGCCAGAAGAACATGTGCCCCTATTTCTTGGACTCATGACTTTGAACCGTTGATACTTATTTCTATAATTTTATCTTCTCTTTCTGACACACTTTATGGTTTGTCACCTCAATCATATCAGTCACTTTATGTCACATCTCTGACACTTTATTTTGACTGTCACTTCAACACTTGTCCCAAGGAGTAGACTTAACCCTTGGCATGCGGCCAAGTGGACCATGCGTCTTGACTCTTCAAGCGGCCTAATTTTCCCATGCGGCCTAGAGACCTATGCGGCCTTGCTTGTTTTGACGGAATATCTTCTTGACTCTTGTGACCCAATGTATAATTGGTAATTGGACTCAAATACTGTATCTGTGCTGATATCACCATTTCCTGAGTATTATTCATGATTTAATGTGCGCCGAGGAGCGACATATCATGTCATGAGTTAAGTGATTATATTTGGATTGTGCATCGAGAATGCCTCCAAATCCCTGAACGCATAAAATTATATATATGTACATTATTTCCTTAGTACGGGCATAATAATCGAGTCAAACTACCAAAGCGTGGCTAGGTTATTGATTGTATGAATGTTGTATACACGCTCGGGTGAATCCATATTTGACTTCCATGGATTCGTATCTAGCGTGCATGTACTTTGTACGACATCTTAAGGGAAATTCTCATATGACCATGGCTTGAGATTTCAAACACAACATAGGGCTAATTAGGTAACTAAAAGTGGTAGTAACATTGGAGGGAACGGTATCCGAGATCATGCCAACGAACCTTCCTACGGAGATTAATTCTAACTGCGCTGTGGGCTGGCCACCAAAGATACTGCATATCATCTACCTTAGTGGAGTGAAGTATCTGACTTATTATTATGTCGATCCACTATTTCAATATAGGAATACTGGAACCGCTAATACCGTATTTTTAGCGCAGTGGCCATACGGAAGACTGGTGCATCTTGCAAGTGCTTATTTTATTATATTGGTTCAGTTAGCTCATGTTCGGCATTGGCGTGATATGAGGATACTTATTATGCATTATTCTGAGATAACATCAGACTCCACAAAATAGCAAGACGTACAAATGATTGGCCGATTTAGGAAGAAATAGATTTTATTGTGATTGTATTATTCAGCTAGTAGCCTAGAAAAGTGGACTATCATAATATGATGGTTCAACCATTGTCCTTTTTTGGTTGTAGGGTTGAGCCTTAGCACTAGGATATGCCATGGACCTAAGTCACGACACTGAACCTATGTATTATTATATTGTCTTCCCTGGGTTTTTGTTTCTCCATTTTGTGCTTCCATGTGGTACTTGCTATATGGGGTCTAACCCCACTGGTTTTGCCTGGCCAGATTTTGAGCCAGCACATGAGGATCTAGCCTACTTCCCCCCTACTCATGGCGCGTACCAGGAATATAGTTGCAGGAGATAGCGAGTGGGTTTTCTTCTTACCTGCTTGCTATTGCATATTTACTTCTTTTGACGTTTAGCCACCGGCACCTGTTAGTTGGCTCGTCTGGACATTAGTTTTCTTACATGATTGTATTAAATCAGACTGCAGCTGATTACTGTTATGTACTTTTATTACTCTTCCAGCTCCTTATTTTTGCACAGCTGGACTCCACAATATTTTAAGAAAGCGTTTGGGACGCCTTATTGCTTATCATATATGCTCTATGATTACTTTTTCTTGTTTGAATGATTGAGACATATAAGTTCTTAACCATAGGATACTTGATTGTAGCATGCACCCTCTTGTCTTATACAGCCGTGATCGCCGTACGATATATAGTACCTTGTACGGGGTAGCTGGACATGTCCGTCTCTGTATTCCGGTACTGGGGCGTGACAATCCAACTTCAAAATCATGAAACTCGTTATATGTCCACTTCTTCTTATCCGTCAATATTTTCTCCCGTCGACCCTATGATCTTCTGTCATCAATTTCATACTCTTGTAAAATATAGTTATCCTAAATTTTAATCTTGTCCGTAAAAGTGTCCATCTTTCGAAATTCAATTCATCTTCGAGTTTTTCCCAAATCTATCGTATATATTTCAAGATTCTATCTATTGTATATGTTCCTCTAGTCAAAATATCTCATACCTTATTTCATTTGACATTCATCTACTATTCTCCGTCATTCGGTATTCTCGTCCTAATTCACTATTTGTACCACCAATGTTCTCCTCTTGTAGCCTAACCTTCAATTTACCTCAATCTGTATTTAAAATCAATTTATCTTATTATATATCACTACCATTTCAAGGTTTATTCCGTTCCATCCAACATGTTTGAAGCTCAGATTCAGTGGTTGATCATAATATTGTTTCCTTTATCACGCTCGAATACTCTCCTTATTTGCATTCCCTTCTAATTTGTCTCCAACATAATTTCTCTCTCACTTGAATATGCACATATTAAAATTTATCAAAGGTTTACCAATTTCCATTTGACCCTAAACTTATCCTAGTTATCCTTCGATTTTCCTCAACCTATACGCCACTGATACTCAATATTCACCATGAGCTTAGTCACCATAAAAGAAATTTAAATCCTACATATATTTATTATCCCTAGTCACCAAATTTACTAGTAACTAGATTCTCAAGATCAATCGTCGCCCTTAACTATCTCCTTATTCCTCAATACTATCTAAAAATTTGCACCTCTCTCCAATGATCAGCATCTCTTTGTTCGATCACAAATTCCTATTTTATCTCCTCCTTTGCTTCAAAACTTTGATTCACTATATTCACCCTTTGAATTCAAACATCAATATTTTGACTCCGATAAATTATCTCTTCCTGATAAATTTACTTAAGTGATCTTATCCAGTCCCTCTTCGCGGTTCTTTTTTCCACCAATACTCTTGTTCTGGGAAATCCTATCTAGTTCACACAAATATAACTCTAATAGACTCATTCCATATTACCAAACGTGCACGGCTGCAATCCCACTATCCACTATACTACAGTCTCGACTACGGGTTCCATCCATAAATTACCAAATAATGTCCTAATAAGATTGGCACTATTATGATAGACAATAGTACATAATCAAACTGGTATGGCAAATATTATAAGGAACCTGGTACAAATCAATATTAGAATAGAATTATAGAAAGATATGATGGATGGTGGAGAACATGTTCTAGAAATCTGCTCGATCTCCCTCAGAAATAACTGTCCTTCAAGGTACCTCCATATAATCTCATGTAATCCTTTGATCCCATATCAGATATGTAACCTATCATCAACTCTGTAAAAATTTCCTAATTACCCATCTTGTATTTTTAACTGAACACATAACCCTTAAGTCAAATTCATCTCCCCTATTAAAGTTCAATTCTTTCATTTAATCTTGAATTATTCTCTGTATTCCTTAAATTCACTAAACTCTCGATATTAACATTTTTGTTAAATTCGCATATCTTACCTCAATAACATATGTTACTAAATTAAATCATGACCTCAAAATATTTATAATATTTCTATCTTCATCTACCAATTTAACCCATGATAAAAATCTCCTCAATTAAAAACCTTGTTGTCGATTATCATTTTCCAACTAAATTTATATTCAAGAATCAACAATCCCTTTATTTTCTAATCCTTAGTTTTATGGTGCAACTTTATTTTACCGTCTTGATACCTCCCGATCCGTCAAATCAAAATTTTAATTTGTGACATCATTCCCAATAATTCTTCGATCCTTAAGAATCAGATCTCGAAAGTATTTAAAATATCATCTATATACTTATATGAATTTATATCCCCGAAGAGTCCCTTTTTGTCAGGAGACTGATAATCTTAAAACTATCTCTCACATTTCCTATTCCCTAGACTTACCACCCTTCACAATTTACATAATACCATCAATTTCCAAAATCCTCATTTGTTTGTTTTAGTAATCCTCAACATCATATTATAAATATTTAAACTATTTCGCACATAACCGCTTAGAATTTTAAATCCTTATTTTGTCATCTTCCCTAAAATCTCATGTTCAGTATTTATCTATTTATCTTTATATGTTATAACCTTTAAAGTATTGACAATCCAAAGCTCAGTCATCAATCCATCCAATTCATTCTCTTGTTCTCCCTGATCATTATTATAAGCCTGATTCATGAAACATCTATATATATTTCTCTGATTTCCTATGTTATGTTTGTTATCATTCTCTATTTACTATAGATCATGAGCATCATACTATAATCGTCAATTCACTCTTAGAAGTATTATAATGTCATCATTTCTGAGGATATAGATGGGCAGATAATTAGTTTCAAAGAAATAAGAATTCAAATATTTACAAGGAAGAACAAATATTCAAGAATCAAATGAGTATGGAAATTTTCTAGATGTGATTGAGTATTCTCTGATCCTAGTATCCCATGTCCTATATTCTATCGCAGG
The DNA here is from genome assembly GCA_036927795.1 of Iris macrosiphon. Classification (NCBI taxonomy): domain Eukaryota; kingdom Viridiplantae; phylum Streptophyta; class Magnoliopsida; order Asparagales; family Iridaceae; genus Iris; species Iris macrosiphon. Next base: position 119,375,882 of record JAYESA010000009.1, on the reverse strand, counting down.
CTCGCAGTAGCACAACTAAGTCGCTGCACTACCACGATATCGTACTAATAGTGAAGCCTGACGTACATGGGCCACCACTAAAAATGTGTCATGATCCGCACCCAGAATGAGAGTACGAGTACGTAAACAATGCCCAGCATCGGCGGTAGAACGTTGTCTAGATCAACATAACTATATACGCATCTCACACAATATGTATATGATGTACCTGTCATGCTATCTCAACTCCAAACGGAGGACAAATGAATATGATAATCAATACTCAATAACAATATGAAACTAAAGGAAGAGAAAAGCACGATATGGAATAGAAGGAAGAGAAATCACGAGTCCAAATACAACTCATATCTAAGTCTAAAAGACTAGCACAATAGTCTCAAATATAATACATGTCAAAAAATATCCAACTAAGACATATAAAATATAATAATAGAAACTAGCTAAGTCTCCTCAACAGTTGGCTCTAGCTCAACATGCTCTACGGGTGTTGTCTCAACTGGCTCGCCATCATGTGGCTCATAATAGGTGGGACACATCTCCTCTAACCAGTCATCTGAAAAATATATCAAATCAGGATTGGAGTGAAGTACAAAACCTAAAAGCAGTTCCAAATACATGGTAGAGAATATATAATAAGTAATAGAAAGGAATACAAGATGTACAAGTAACTAGAAAATAAAAATATACTAGAATAGACAGATAAAATACTGGAAAGAGAAGTACAGGCAATATAAAATAAACTACAGTAATAAAAACATATAATACTATCTAAGTGCCTTAGAGTATAAGTTCGTTATGTGATAGGTTTAGGTTGAACACAAATACACTAAGGTAACTCAATTATACATATAGGGTATAATCAACATGAACACAAATACACTATTGACATTGATCACATAACCAACTTCTACTCCCCCGCCCCAACCAATACTTATGGATCCGATTACGATATGTTACGTACACGAATATCAAATAAGTACACAGAACATGAATGAACACGAATGATCACGAGCACAAAGAATACCCGATGCACATGATAAAGTACATATGGAAGGAGTATCCGGTGTACATGATAAGGGATAACATCTCCTAACATGATCCATATAGTACCAGTCCATGTAACAATATATCGGAATCAAGTATGCAGTTCTAGAACATGTGATATATACACTATCATGAAATAAAAACTAACAGAGAGATGTACTCATTGGTGGTCAACTTGGTACATGTTCTATCTTTCAATTTTGTTCCTATTCTTTGGTAATAAAATTCTATATAAATATATAGATCATGTTAGCGTCGTGCATATACAACTCCATGCCTTAAGAACACATTAATTTTTGTGTAAAACTATGCACCAAAGTTTGTTAAATAGACCAAATTCGTCAAAGGTTTCAGCCTTGTTTTTAGCAACCCTAGAAAGGCCACAACTCCCAACTCAGAACTCCGTTTAATCTCCTTTTTTTTAAAAGAACTGCGACGAAGTTAGCTTTCAAAAAATATAAATTAATAGCCAAATTCGATCTGTAACTTTTTGTAGAAATATTTGAGTGTCAGGTGTCCAAAAGACAAACGTAATTCGGTGTTTTCACGATTTCGGGAATTTTTTGACACGAAAACACGATCTGTTTGAAGTTTAGAAAAGTTGATGTGAAGGCCTACGACATACTTTAACCCCAAAATTTATTAAATAAATCTAATAGGTATAGTATTGGTTACAAGTAGAGGATAAACTATACGACATAGGCATTTTGTGGATCCATTTCTCAAAATAAAGATTTAGCGCATGATTGCCCCCTTTTTCAGGGTTTCTCTGAATTTGGAAGTTACCACTTAGCATGTGTCCATACTAAAGATCAATTCAATCAAGTCCGTAGCGTCTACCAATTTTGCCATTATAAAAATAGGTTAGTTATATACTATAATCCTAATAGACCTAATGTGTAACGTAAATTAGTGCTCGAGTCATTTTTAATTTAATTTAATTTCTTCGTTAGGACATTTGGAGATCCGCAGCATCTTCGGACATGGACATGAGACAGGCTTCTTCGCAGAAATCGATGACAGGAAGTGTACCTTGCCAAGTTGTTCAATAGTTCCTATCGTATTTATTTTGCATAGATATTATTATATGTTCTTGTTGGTGTACATTATTACCCTAGGACCGTTAGATGATACTTAGCGTCTGAACTAGATTCGGGTGCCGACGTTCGTCATCGGAGTCGAGTATCGTTAGTTAGAGAGTTGAGACCTCGAACCCATATTACATGCTTGTATTTTTTTCACATCATACCGTAGGACACTTGGTACGACCTTCATGTGGCATAGTCCGTCCCGACATGGTCTTGGTATTTTGGACTCTAGATAGGACTATAGGACTCGTGATATATATACATACAGTTATATTTAGCTTACTATGATTCGTTGTGATAGATAGAGGTCATGATCTCACATGTTATGATATGATACGTGAGGGTACATGGGAGGGAGAGTATACATCGTGCTATGGGCTAATTTCTACATTGTTTGCTCTATTATTCTACTAGCCTACTTTAGGTTCCATGATACGAAGCCTAAAGTATTTTACTATATTACTTTAGGTTCCCCCACACGGAGCCTTGAGGGTTTTACTAGCCAACGGAAGTGTCTTTCGAGATCTTTCGTGTTTCCAGCCTGGAGTACGAGTATTGTTTCTCATGTGCATATCACTTAGACGGTTATAGTAGCTTACCCTTGAGTATTGGTACTATTACACTGTTTACTTCTGGCCCGCTATTTTTGTACCTTGTTACGTCCCTCTGAGGACCTGGTTTCTTGTAAGTTTTTACAGCATAGACTATCGTCGAGTCGTACCAGCTTATTATGCAGGCATTGGAACTAGGTACATGTATCATTTTTTTCTTAGTTATATTTACTTATTCTCGTTGTTTACTCTTCTACTGCTATAGCCTAGTTTTGTAGACTCGTGCTATTTCTTTCGAGTCTATTCGGACAATTGTTGTTTGGGGTGCACAGCTTGATACATGTTGTCCTTTCTTTTATTCATTTTCTTGTGGATTGAGACTTAGAGATTTATTATAATAATTAGATAGTATAGCTTATACGTATTCGAGTTGGACTGGAGTCTACTTGATACGTAGTCGGCATGTTTACGTATTCCAAGTCCTACGTATTTTGGGACTGGGCATGACAAATTTCCTCCAGGTATCCCGCAGACTATGTTAATGGATATGTGCCAAGATAAGTTACTCCCTCTAGTTAAATTATGTGTAGGATCAGGCAAGATTATTTCCTAGCTGACTTTGATCGGGAGCTCTGAAACCACCAAGAAATTCGTAGTCGATCTTGAACTGATCGGTTTCAAGAGGACCAACTTTAATGACAGGGGCAGGCATCTGCAAAACACCAACAACGTCGGTCGACATGTGTTGAAAAACGCTATTAAATTTCCACTTTGTGCATCCGGACCAGATAATGAGAATATATCCACATACAGAACACAAGATAACCTTCCGATTCTGATGTGCTTTTGTTCATACTAATTGGGCAGTTCTAGTTCCGGAAGCGGTGAGTTTTCTCGTAGGACTGTGGCAAGCAAGGCACGGTCACTTCCAGTCCCACGCTGGGTAAACTCCTGCCTCCCCCATACCTCTGCCACTGATGATGATTCAACTATAATTAGCTCGACGGTTATGCACCCCTGCATCTCGACCTGGGTTCAGCTAGCCTGACTCTTGCTCTCAAACTGGCTTGGTTCGCCTCCCTTCGGTCGCCTTGGCCTGAGACCGTTGGGAGGGGGAGAACTGGCTTGAAGGGAAGGATCTTCTTAAAAAGCAGACTACGGCTTAGCACGCTAGGAGTGGGAGTCAAATCATTCCATCTTCACTCTCCCTCCGCTAGGGTTGACATAGATCTAATTCATTATTATCGTCACTCTCTCCTCACACATCCGATTCTGATCTATCTACTTCTTCGAAGAAGCACTACTGTTCACGAGCCTGAGCCCCTTCTTGTTGATGTGTTCGGGAGGTTAACAATTGCTACTATGCAGGAAGATGTCGCAGGCTTGTGTGTTGGAAGAGAACTGCCACTCCTCGCTTTCCTTCTTTTGTTGCTTTCTTGATTCCGATAGTGATTATTCTTTCATTTCAATTGTCTCTTCCTATTTCGAACATATTAATTAAAATGGCTTGTGACCAGGTCTATTCTAAAACCTAATATTGAGCGAGAGAGCGAAGATCAGAGAGAGAGACTTGGATTCTAACCAATGCCAAGACCAATTATAGAGATAGAGCCAAGACCAAAGATAGATGTTGGGATAGGCTATTCTCAAACAGAAAGTCCCCCTAGTAACTAAGGCAAACAAAGTACAAAAGTACCAATTTCTGTACCGGTTCCGGAGGAGCGAAGAAAAAGGGGATGTTTTGTTAATGGGAACAAGAAAGGAGTCTATGACTATCGACATATCGACAACAGCCTCTCAACCACAGAAGAATGTGTTAGACAAACCGAGCCAAACTTGGAACTACACTTTCAATCATGACGGCATTGTCTAAATTTTCCACATATTAATGAAGGAGAACAAGCTCAAGCTACCCGACATCAGGCGAGTCGACGAGGCTCGTCGTACTGACGATCCCGAGTACTATTTATTCCATCGGTATGTGGATCAATCGACCAAGGATTACTACGTACTGAAGAACAGGGTCTAACAATTGATAGACTCTAAAGCTATCATGCTCCACAATGATCAAAAGACGGTTACCGCCAACATAGTGTCCTTACAGTTCGGTGACTTCCCAAAGCTGGAAGTTCAGAATGGCGTCATCTCGATACCAAAAACCATGATAAAGATCACCAATCTTATGTCGGCTCACAATCAAGCAAAAGGGTTGATTCCACTCACTACTCCACGTGGTTAAATCATCTTGGTTCATCCCGACCTCATCTAAGAAATACAACAGGAGACTGCTTACTCCAGTTCCAAATTGAAGCAAAAGAGGAAGAAAAGCAAGCCATATCATATAGTACTTCTAGCTACTCCAGTTGTTAATGAAGCATTGTCTTGAGAAATTAGGTCCGATAAGGCTTACTAACGGGCTTATGAGCCAGTTCAGGAGGACGCACCTTCATCCCCTCCTGCTCCCGCTGCACCTAGTGCTCCCGAAGCAGGTCCGTCAGAATAAGCAACAACGGACAAAACTAAACAGAGGGAAATAAGCTTCGACATGTCTCTGAAGAACCATCCTTGGGGACTCGACAAACCGTATGACTTTGATATATTGGCAAATCTTGCCAATACACCATCTCAGTTGTCCCTTTACAAACTCCTCCACATCTCCAAAGAGACTCGTGATGCAATGCGAGGTGTTGCTCCACGCCGACTCGTATCTGACACAGATCAAGGAGCCAGCTGAAAATCATGTTGCTTGCCCCATTGCCACAACGTGATTGAGAGTATGCCCAACACAACCTTCTCATAGGAGGATATGTTATTGAAAAACAATCACCATGATAGATTGTTGTTTTACACTGGTTACGTTGGCGCTATCAAAGTTGATCGCATGCACATCGATCCTGGTTCACTCAGTATCATCCTTAGGAGCCTATTACAAATCCTCGGGATTTTGTTGCACCTGCTCACAGCCACAAACACCACTATCTTGGACTACAATGCTGGAAGAAGCCATCCCCTGGGAAAGATCTGTCTTATGTGTCAGATAGGTGATTTTCGTACCGAGGTCACTTGCTACGTCATTGATGTAGAGGTATCCTACAATGTCTTGCTAGGATGCCCTTGGATACACGAGAACATGGTCATATCATCTACCCTTCAACAATGCTTCAAGTATGTGGATATGGGTGAGATTGTCCGGATGGAGTTCGTTGATGTCGAACCGTTTAAAGTCGTTGAATTCTACTATTCGGACTCAGTACTGTATAAACAATAGTACCCTGAGGAGGAAGTAGGCGACGATGCCAACGGCGAAGTTGAAGTAGATTCAGCCCAAGAATGCCCTTTTGTGATCAACCTGAGAGGCCGCTCTGACAAAACGGAGCCTTTTGTGGTAGATCTCCATAAATTGACCCTTCATTTGAAGGTTGGTCGTCCATTCATGGTTGATCCCTCTGCTACGCCATTGGATAGGGCACTTTTTTTATCGACCTTCGTCGAAATGGTCGATCAAACTCTGACCAACCATTTTTGGTTAACTTATCTAAAGTTGAGGCCCAGGCTTGAGAAGATGTTGCATCGGAGGAAGTTCTGAGTGCCCAGCCGAAGGCAGGTCCTCTTGACGATGTAATTTCTAAGGATGAAATCTTGTATAAAGGGAACCTTTTGAACAACTCAGGTGTCCATACTAGGTTTAGACAGGTCATGTCTACCTTGTACTCCCGTAAACACTTGTATATGATAGTACCAACTGCTTTCCGGGAAGGAGCTCCATGCCTCTCGTCCGAGGATTATTATTTTCGTATTCCATTAAGGGAGGAGACAAACCCATCATCTTCAGCAGAGTAGATACTCATAGGGAGTTACCTGCTCACAAACTTGAAAAAGATACGGGCAGAATGCAACTTTACCAGCACAGTCAACTTGAAGAAAGACAAAGGTCTCAACTTCGAAAAAGGACGACGTCTACTATTGTGCCACTTTGCTCTAGAAGAAAATTTTGAAACCTACTACCAGCGAACACGTAGTGGCCTAGGCTATGGCACCCCTCCTCTAACTCATAAGAGTTCAGAATCAAACGAGGAGACGCACTCACATTCCTTAGAATCTTTTGCTTGGGATTCTGTTACAACTATCGAAAAAATGTTCAAGCAAGCATTTTCTGTCAACATGGCATCAATCGACGAAGTCGTTGAAGAAGACAATCAGATACGGGAGCCCTTCGAAGTTAACCCGTGGGCTCAAAAGATGGAATCTAAGTAGGAGCTGTGGTTCAAGCAACGAGAAGCACCTACATAAGACGACATAATCCAGGTCGACTTGGGAGATGATTCGTCCCCCAAATCGAACTTCAACACAAACCTTCCTGAAAAGGAAAAGCAATCTCTTATACGACTAATAGAGTACATTGATGTTTTCGCATAGAGCTATGAAGATATATCTGGTCTGGATCTCCGGATAGGATGCACAGGGTAAATATCCTCCCAAACGCCAAATCAGTCAAGCAACAACAACGACGGTTTCGCCCAGGCGTTATGTATGCTATCAAAACTGAAGTCGATAAGCTAATAACAATCGGCTTCTTCCGTGAAGAAGAACATCCTGATTTGGTAGCCAATATTGTCCCCATCTTGAAAAAAAAATTGAAAAAATCAATATATGCATTGACTACCATAATTTGAATGCTTCTTGTCCAAAAGACGAGTTCCCTTTGTCCATTGCCTATCTCATGATCGATGGCACTTGCGGCTTTGAACGAATGTCTTTCATGGATGATTTTTCTTGATACAACCAGATCAAGATGTCCTCCAATGATAAAAAGCACAACATCATTTCGAACACCGTTGGGAATATACTACTATACGGTGGTACCCTTCGGACTAAAAAAATGCGGATGCAACATACCAATAAGTTGTGTACATTTTTTTGCGAACATTTGCATAAAATGGAGTACTATGTGGTCGACGTTGTTGTCAAAAGTTGTTTCAAGCAAGATCACTTCAAGTTGTGAAAACGATGTTCGATGTTCAAACTGATGCGTACACACCAACTCAAAATGACCAACCAAGTCTTTCTTGGAATTCTCCAATGGTGAGTTCCTTGAGTTCGTAATAACCTCAAAAGGACATACATCTCGACACTAATAAAGGCAAAGTTATCCTCGAAATGCATCAACCGAAGAATCTAAAGGAATTTGGAGGACTTCGGAAAAAAAAAAAATGTCATACATCAGAAGGTTCATACCAAATCTTTCTATTTCTACTACAAAGTTTCCAAGTTTCTGTAAACACTAATTGCATATATTCCAGCTCAACTATAAAAGTTATGCTGAATTTATTCTCAATGGTTGGAAGTTCCACTGCATTTGTAAAAGCCTTGGATATTTCGCTGTTAACTCTTAAAATATATGAATCCAAATTACACGCATTATGCAAGCCAACATATATTTGTACATAATCTCATCTCAAAAGACACTCAAAAGATTAATTATTGGGTGTAACACAAATACACGCCTATTTCTCATCAAATTTGAGCACTTCACGCACCTTAGGGCTCAACTAAGAAACTAGAATTTGCTAGACAGTTGACGACTCCCGCTTTTATGATGACAGTCGAGAATCACCAGGGGAATGTGTAGCAAGTATCACGGTTGACGACTTAAACATGCTCTATTAATAAAGTCCATAAATCATTGACTTTGATGCATTTTCTTATCAGGTACATACATCTATGAGCTTGCTCGATGATACAGCTACAACATTGGCAAAAAAGAAAGAAAATAATTCCAGAAAAAAACGGTTAAAAGAAATACGAAATTTGGTGACTATGAGGCACTAGTAATTCGACATCTAAGAGTTATTGGGATATATAATAGTCTTCCATGTCAATGGGAGATCATGCTTCTACGAATGTATCTGTCAACAAAATTATAACTTCTTGTTACCCAAAAACTTGGGTCTCATTCCATCTTTGCGCTATGTACGGCCTCGTCTACATCTTGGGATATCAAAGGGCCTTGGGATGTCGAAGGGCTACTTGATTCGGCTTCTTCGGTCTTCGATTCATCATACTCCAATAGCTGCAATAGAAGAAAACTAGTAACATCAACACCATTCTTGTAGGTGCCAATCCAAGTAAATGAAATAAATAAGGCAAGCTCATGAACTTGCTCGCAAAGATAAAACAGCCAAAAAAGATGCAAAGCATATTAGAATAGGATATAAAGCACACCGGTTTAACTTCCCCATTCCAGAGAGAGTGAACAGCAACAGATCCAATGACACCAGGTACTATATATAAAAGTGCAGGCTGCAGTGACAAGAACAAGAAGGTAAAGAACATGTTAAATTATGATTTGTTAAAAGAGGAATATGTAGACGACTAGTTGTTCACCTGTGCAGCTTGAAACCAATTCATCACAACTATGGTAACGACCAAACCCAGTGTATAACCAAAGAAAGCACTATTGAAGTAACGATTTTGTTTGTCTCTTGAGACATCGAAGCGCAAGGCCAATGCAACAAAGATACCTGGCAGAGACAAGTATTTAAATTTAGGTAGAAGACCAACTCTTCTGAAAAAAATATAATGGTCAGCGAAAAGATCTTATGCAAAATGCTATCCTCATTGAGCAAAAGATCTAAAGTTACAATCACACATAAATAAATGTAGAAAGAGCTAAAACAATCGTTGGTTTGTAAGGAAACTACTAAGCTAAAGGCCAAAAGTAATGTCAGCCAGTCAATCTATGAACCTTGAAGTCATAGTTCAAACCATTTATACCCAAAAAAGAATGGTCATAGGCCATCAACTACTTTCCAACTAGATGGTGTGCACATTTGTGGTTCTTGTAGCATATTTCTTTGTATCGAGCGTTGTTTTTGTTTTTGCGGCATAAAAACTAACTGTAAGCCAAATTCATAGGAGCCGACGCAAGGGCCCCAACTTTTTCCAGCATAGGACACTATCCAAATTCAAGTTCTCTGTCATAATGGACTCCGGTGGGAGCCATTTTTATTTGTATTTCTACCTTTCTGAAGTAACTTATGGTCCCTCCCAGCTCGATTTTCTACAGGTACTGCATGAAATGAGTAGGGAGACGCACATCCTATGGCAATCAAAAACAACTCACCACTATCACAAGAATGATTACATACCAAGGTAGTCAAAGGCGCAAGGCACACTCGAGGCGCAAATGGTCTATATAGCCCGAGGCGCAAGGCGCACTTAAGCCGCACGTCCGAGCGATGCGAGGCGCAAAAATAATATATATATATATATATATATATATATATATATATATATATATATGCACAAGAGAGTACCTTTTGAATTGAAGTTATAAGATATTTTTCAAGGATAATCCAAATTAACAGGCCTGATTTCATCAAAAGATATATATATATATATATATATATATATATATATATAACGAGATATGAGCTATAGTGTTCATATTCCTACATGAACCATGCACATGTGGACCAATAGAAATAGACTCCTACATCCCATATGAGCTATAGTGTCCCTCCCAGCTCGATTTTCTACAGGTACTGCATGAAATGAGTAGGGAGACGCACATCCTATGGCAATCAAAAACAACTCACCACTATCACAAGAATGATTACATACCAAGGTAGTCAAAGGCGCAAGGCACACTCGAGGCGCAAATGGTCTATATAGCCCGAGGCGCAAGGCGCACTTAAGCCGCACGTCCGAGCGATGCGAGGCGCAAAAATAATATATATATATATATATATATATATATATATATATATATATATATGCACAAGAGAGTACCTTTTGAATTGAAGTTATAAGATATTTTTCAAGGATAATCCAAATTAACAGGCCTGATTTCATCAAAAGATATATATATATATATATATATATATATATATATATATATATATAACGGGATATGAGCTATAGTGTTCATATTCCTACATGAACCATGCACATGTGGACCAATAGAAATAGACTCCTACATCCCATATGCACCCATGTGCACTAGTACACTCCATTCCTATTGGTCCACATGTGTATGGCTCATGTAGGAATATGAGCACTATGGCTCATATCTCGTTTACCCACATATATATATATATATATATATATATATATATATATATATATATATGAACTACTAGAAGCAGTAGCAGTATACAAAAAAGTATACTGAGAACAGTATAAAAAATAGTATCTAAAACAGTAAAAAAATAGTATGTTCAAATACAAAACAATATAAAAAAGTACTAAAAACAGTATGAAAAAAAAATTAAAAAAAAGTTACCCAAAAAGTTAAAAAAAAAAACAGCATAAAAAACTATACAAAACATTATTAAAAAAAGTTAAAAAACAGTACAAAAAATGTATTAAAATATTGGCCCATGTGTACAAAATTTCACAATATTTTCAAGGTTCGTCTTAACTACTCCACGAGCCTTAGGAAAAGGCGCGCCTTACGAAGCGCGCCTAGCCTGGACAGTCTTGAGGCACTGTCCTGCGCCTAGGAGCAAGGTGCGCCTGGGGCGCGCCTTTGACTACACTGTTACATATTGTCTAAGAAAATAACACCTACCAGGTATCACAATATCACCAAGGCCAAGCATGGAGAAAGGTCGTGCAGAATTAGAAGTTGGGAACAGAAGCTGCAGAGGAACAATTTAGGTCATATAACTGAAATACAAGGAAAATATCACAATCTGCAAATATATAACCAAAACTTCATAGCAGTCAAATGACAGAACACACCTTTATAGGGGCATCAAAAGATTTGGCTACGCTAACCATCACCGGAGTAAAGAACACCCAGAAGATGTCATAAAAAAAGAGCCCAACCTGCAAGTATGAAGCTATGATACTATTACAATTTAGACGAACAATTAATGAGAACACATTGTTATTGCCACAGGCTCAGAATGTATCAAGAAAAGTGATAGATATAAAGGGGCATTATCTCATATAGCTCTTAGAAGAACCTCTGGAATAAATGGATTTCTAGAAGACCAGATATTTCATCACATATGGCACATTGAAGGTACTGTGGTGAACATAATATCTACTTTCAAAGGCATGGAAATATGCTAAATATATCGAAATGGTAGTTGCGCAGGGTAACAATATGATATGAATATGATCCAGATGATCAGCTTATGTGATTGAAAAACAGAATGTATAACAAACTTCGCTCCACTGTACTTGCGCAAAGACATTTTTCAAGATTGATTATTGCAGCCAGGTATACCAAGCAATAGGGCTGTGTATTTCCCATTTTTAAACCACAAACCAAACATAAATAGGGCATTCGGTTCGATTTTTATTAAGCCAGTTCCAGTTCAGTCTTTACTTATTGCTCAGCTTATCGGTTCTGGTTTGGATTTCGGTTACGAACCTGAAGGAATTATATAGTTGAGTTTACGGTTTTAAACCCCTCCACCCACCCACCCACCCACCCCCCCCCCCCCCCACACACACATACTATATATATATATATATATATATATATATTATATATATATATATATGCCGCCTTTCTGAGCTCTCCCCCATCCCAAATCTCTTGGCTCTGTCGATGTGTGAGGATGGCGCCGAGAGATGAGACTCAGGATCCCTGTCACAAATCTCTTATCTCTGGCTCTCTTGAGTTCCCCAAATCTCTCCCCAACCGCCAAGCTCAAGAGCCCTCTCCCAAATCTCTGTCGACTCTCAAGACTAAACCTAAATATGAGATTTTTTTTCTCCAAGATCAAGCACTCCAGCAGCCTATATCTACGAAGTGGGACTCTCTCTCTCTCTCTCTCTCTCTCTCTCTCACACACACACACACACACAGATCGAGCCCTCCAGCAGCCCTAACCATAAATAAGATTTGTTTTACTATCTTTTCTTTATTAACACATTAAGTTTTCATCTCAGATAAGCTTTTTTCGTTTTCCTTTTTTTTTGTGACAGAAAGAACAAGCATTTTGGTAATATTCCCCTACTCGACTATTTGGTGACAGAGTAAGAACATTTTTTAATTATTTTAGGGTTTATAATCTGCTAAATGTGTGCTAATAGTCTAGGGTTTGTAATCTGCTGTCATATTGATTTCATGAGAATATGTTTAGTGTTTTTAAGTATGGAGTTTACTGATTATGCTGCCACATTGAAAATATGCATACTGATTATTCGCTGGTTATTTGCTAATAATCTAGGGTTGATCTGATCATATGCTTATTGTTTATAAAAACAGATACTATTGGCTTTGAATCACTGTATTTTCCTTGCTGGACTAATAAGTGCATCATTGTTTTTCAAAATTGTCATAACTTTGAATCACTGTAATTATCAGTGTATCATTATTGTTGGCTTTGAATCACGATCTTTTCCTTGCTCTATGGCTACTTCCTATGACAGTCTGACTCTTTCAATCATTGTAATCTATTTGATTAAAGCAGCAACTAGTCGGCAAGCACTGTAGAACCGATTGAATTTTCATAAATAAATAAAAAATCGGGTCCAAAACTCGGCCCTAAAAGCGTCTATTTTTGCCGATTTCTGCCTGATGTTTGTCGCTTTTTACAAAAATCGGGTCACAAAATGGAGTGAATTCGACAATGTGAGTTTTACTTGTATCAAATTATATCTTGTATTCTAACTGTTTCCTTTTAGTAAGTAGTTTATTTATGTAAAAAATTGTGTAATAATATATTATGATTTCAGTACATTCTAAGAAGAGGAATCGGCTTTTGCAACAAAAATTGAATAATCTTGTATTCATTCAATACAACAAAAAGTTGAAGAAGCGGTCCACAAAGAGGAACAAGTCTTGTGATTCTATTGTCTGGAAGAAAGTTGATGAAAATGATGATTGGGTGATTCCTAATGAGGAGCTCTAAGAATCTGTGGATACATGTGATAATCTCCTATAATCTGAAGCGAAAGGTGCACAGGGAGGTGAAAAAGAAGCAGGACCAAGTACTAGAAGCAAGAGACAACAACAGTATGAAGATGAGGATTGGGATCTGGATGAAAGAAAGGGAAGGTGGACAAGATGTTGAGGACCCATTTGTGGGTGTTGACTCAGATGTTGATATTAAGGGTGTGAATTAGTACCTCGTTCATGAGTTTTTAGTTGTGATATATGTTCTTTCCTTTTTATAATCATGGACAAGATTTAATATTTGTGTGTGAAACTACTTGATCTTTTTCATTAGTATGATTATGGACAAAATGAGGTACTATGCTGAAACTATCTTTTATTGACATTATTTAGTATTAGTTTTATATTGATATAATTGGATATTTTTATGTAGAATTGGTACTAGTATTAAAATAACATGACCCTATTTTACCGTTTTTTGACGATTCATCCCGTCTAGTCAAAAAGTAGTAATTGACAGCTTTGCTACCGCTTTAACTACATAGACCTTAATTTTCAGTGTCACTAGATTCACTACTATTGGATTATCGATTATGCAAGTGTTGCAAAAAAATGAGATTGATCAACTGTTGGATAGTATGAGATCCATCAGTGTAACTGTTGGATAAAACGAGATTGATCAATTGATAAGAATATAAGTACAAGTAAATCAGTGCATATATTAAGTGGCCATTTGTTTGGATAGTATGAGACTCATCAATAGTAATTGATAAGAACATGAACTAGAAAAACTGACAAGTACAGAAAGTACAAAAACGTACGAGAACAAATATTATTATATAAATAAGGTTTAGTCTTTTTTATGAACGGTTTAATAATAATAATATTAATAACCGATAAAAACATGTATTAATAGGGATAGGGTACTCACTTGTTGGTTCAACTTCATACTCATGCAATGTAAATATTTATTCATTTTTAAACAAATTTGTTATTTATGTTTCATATATTTATGCCATTATGGTGATGCTTTGTTTTAGATGTCGCAAGAAGGTGAACGTGAACTAGAAATACTGATAAGTACAGAAAGTACAAAAAACGTATGAGAACAAATATTATTATATAAATAAGGTTTAGTCTTTTTTTTATGAACGGTGATAAAAACATGTATTAATAGGGATAGGGTACTCGCTTGTTGGTTCAACTTCATACTCATGCAATGTAAATATTTATTCATTTTTATACAAAAATTTTATTCATGTTTCATATATTTATGCCATAATGGTGATGCTTTGTTTTACATGTCGCGAGAAGGTGAACGTCAACCATCAACTAATGTTGTGGAGGGAACTAGTTCCCAAGAAACAAATGAGCCCATTCTATTATAATTTGAAACTTAGAGTAACTAGAAAGCCAGTAAAGAAAAGAACTCCGCATTTGGTAGATTTCAAACAATTCTTTGGTGTGGAAGTGCGTCCAAAAGCTAGTTGTATGTATTGTGAGAAAGAATATTATTCTCACCGTAAATTGAATTGGACACTTAGTGTGAAAAATCATCGACATGTATGCCCCTTAAATCCAAAAAAAATCATGACCATAATCAATCAATTTTGAACTTGCAATCGAATACAAAGGGAAATAATAAAATACTTACTACTTGGAAATTTAATCAAGACAATACAAGGAAGGCCTTGGAGTCTATGTTGATGAGCTTTCGTTTCTGTTTATGGAGTGAAATTTTAAGACACTTTATGAATATTGCATGTCCTATCTTTTGTATCCCGTCAAAATAGACCATGGCACGGGATTCTTATGATCTTTACTCTAGTGAAAGGAGTAAGTCGAGGGTTATTACAAAGAGTCCAAGCAAAAGGTTTGTCTTGCGACATATATATGGACATCATTGAAAAAATCAATTATATGTGTCTTACACAGCACATTACATCAACGTAGATTAGGAGTTCAAAAAAGAAAGAAAAATTAACTTTTACCCAATTTCTAGTTATAAAGATGAGGACATCAAAAAAACAATTGAGAAATGCATGCTTGAATAGAATATTTATAGGATATTAACTATCACGGTTGATAATGTTAGTTCCAATGATGCTGTCATTACTTATTTGAACAAAAATATTTAAAATTGGAAAATTAGTATTCTAACAATACAAATATTTACATAAGTAGTCATTACAAATATTTTCAATCTTCTTGTAGTTGACGGGTTGAAATTGATGTCTCTATCGGTTGCTCGAGTTCAGAATGCGGTAAAATGTGTTAGATATTCTCCTAGTCGATTTCAAAATTTTAAAGTGTGTTGAATCCCAAAAAGTTATAGAGCAAAAAAGTTGTCATAATGTGAGCACCCGTTGGAACTCGACGTTTTTTTATGTTGGACACGACGAAAAGGTTTGAAAGAGCCTTGGAGAGATTCAATTTTTTAAGATCCGTAGTTCAAGATAGAGCTGCCGGAGGATGATGGATTTCCTACTAACGATGATTGGGCTAAATTCAAAAGACTGTGCACTTTTCTAGAATACTTTTACGAACTTATCTTGCGTAGCTCAAGTTCCATGTATGTCACTTGCAATAAATTCTTTCATAAGATCACATCTAGACATTCTTTTGCGCAACAACTTTGACTCATCTATCATGGACGACAAAATAAGAAAAAAGTACGAAAAGTATTAGGGAGACATCGAGAAGATGAATATAGATATATTTATTGCACCGATGTTTGATCCCCGAATATGCTCTTGATCGTCACTATAGTGTGGGGAAGAACGATTCCATGAAAAACAATTTGAAAGTATTGTGTACTCTATGTTCAATGACTACAAAAACATAGAAAGAATCCTCAAAGTTGTGGCACTACTAGTGAAAGGGCACAAATATTCAATTGAAGCTCATCAAACACACATTACACTTGTAAAAGTTTATGAAAGTACAATTCAAAAAATATAAGTTGGAATCTAGTCGTAGTGATAGTAAATTGTAGTTTGATCGTTACCTAGATGAGAGCATCATAGATGATGATGAGAAGAACGATGATTTTAATCTCTTGGGATAATGAAAGCTAAATTCTGCTCGGTTTCCTATCCTTTCGAAGATAGCTCGTGATATGTTGTCCTTCTCATATTTACTGTGGCTTCCGAGTCCGCTTTTAGTAAATATGGTTTTGTGCTTGATTCATATAGGATCTCTTTGACTCCAAAGATTATTCAAGCTCTTATATGTTCGCAAGATTGATTTATGTTGCCTTTGGATCGATTTATAGTATCTATTATTGAAGAAGAAGATTTTGAAGCCCTCTATCAACTTGATATTGGTAATCATATATTTATAAGTTGTATTTTATTCTCTCATTTTGATTTGTATTGTTTTCAACTTTTTCAATACCTCACTCTTGTTTAGGTTTAGGTAACCTGACAATGACATCAACATCAAGTAAGGTATGAGACTAACTGCCTATTAGGCATGGCCATGGGGAGCACAGGAGTTGTTCACTTATTTGTTAGTTTGTTGTGTAACTAAATGACTATAAGGCATGCCCTTGGGGATACTGCCGTGTGACTGACTGCAATGATTGCAGCAGCTTGTGCAGTGTGTTGAATGATGCAGTGTTGTGACTTTCAGTTTATTTATGCTCTTGTGACTTCAGCTCTTGTACTGCAGTTTTTGCAACTGCAATATCCAGTGTTGTTTACTGCTATAGTGTGACTGTAATGATTGCAGTTGCAGTAGCTTGTGCAGTGTGTTGAATGTTACAATTTTGAGACTTCAGTTTATTTATGCTTAGTGTGACTGCAGCTTATTTATGCTCTCGTGACTACATTTGTTTGATGCAAAAAGAGCCATCTGAGCCATAGAAATGGGAATGATACTACACAGTTTCCCTCATTGATGCATAAAGAGCCATCTGAGCCATCTAAACCATTCTATGCCTCTTTTTCAGCGATTATGGTATCTCTCTGTTGGTATTATGATAGTTGGAGTGGAAAGGATTCAAAGGAGCTTTGCTGCAATTGGCGTTTGGTAAGCCTACAGGAGTATGTTTCTATCTCAGTTTACTGCTTGTAGTTAAATTACTGGTGTCAAGTACTTAGTGTGTGACTGCAGTGTAACATTGACTGCAGTCTTTGCAGTCAGCACTGTTGAGACCAGTTTATTTATGCTTGGTGTAACTGCAGTCTTTGCAACTGCAATACCCAATGTTGTGACTTCAATTACTGCTGCAGTGTATGCAGTTGCAGTGCGACTGTGTGACTGCAGTTGCAGTAGCTTGTGCAGTTTGTTGAATGTTACAGTGTTGTAACAGCAGTTGATGCTCTTGTGACTGCAATTTATATGAATACTGTAGTGTTCCACCTCTTTGCAAGCAATAGGTAAGAGTTAATTTCATTTATTTGGTAAATTTATTGATAATGTTACTAACAATTTTATTGAAGATAGTTGACGACGATGATAAGGATAGGTCTTTGAGAAATGGGAACAATACTACAGTGCATCCCCCATTGATACATACAGAGCCATCTAAGCAATCTAACTATTCTATGCCTTTTTTCAGTGAAACTATTATAGGTTTGAATGTTGCTTCCAATTTACTACAGTGCATCCCCTATTGATACATACAGAGCCATCTAACTCAAAGCTGATAAGAAAAAAATGCTAAATGATACTTGTGATTTGCCGTTTGAAACTATTATGTAACATAGTGTACTTTGATCTTTGTATAATTTGGGTCCTTTCGGAGAGCAATAGCCGTTTGGCCCATTCAAGGTATCTGTCAAGCTTTCTTAACTTGATGCACAAAGTAAGAGTTATTAACATGTTTATATAACTTAGTTTGGGACTTTGGTAGCTTTGTATTTCCTCTTTCAGTTATTAATACTCTATTATGTTATATTCCTTGAACTCTATGAAGTTTCCCTCTTTCTTAACTTGATGCATACAGAGCTTTGTATTTCTCTATTTCTTAACATGATGCCTGGTATTGCGTTATATTCCTTTAACTCTATGAAGTTACATTGGAGTACACTGTTACATACCTATAACTATCTTTGATCTGATCAGAAAGATGAAAGCTGAAAAGCAAGGATATTTTAGCCTTGTATGTCTCTTTAAACTCTCTAATGATACATATTCCTGCAGATTCTGTAATGAGGTAATAAACTTGGACAAGTGGATGGGCTTTCTCCAGTTTTTTAATGAGGTTCGATGCTAAATCGCTTACTATTGTCTGATAATTTTGTTCATACTAATTTTTAGATTGTTATGTGAGCCTTTGCTAAATGCTTTCTGTGATGAATGATATGATGCAATGCTAGCTTGGCCATTGATTTTGGATAATTTTGTTGAATGGATGCGTACATAACTATGTTGAGCCCTTAATTTTAAGATGGTGGCCTTTGAAGGAAGTTAGTTATTCAGAAAGGTAATAGCTTGCATGTATCAGTTTCAAAGAGAGTTCAAATTTTCTAGGAGGAGGCATCGGAATGTCAATCAGTGACTGAATATCAGTCTAATTTAAATGAGTTCAGTTTATAAAGAGAGAACTAAATTGTAAAGAATTCGGAGTACATATAATGTTTTTTTGTGTACATTTGACACTTGAATTCTAAGTTACTATTTTCTTGTGTCTGTTAATATGGGTTCTTTGTAATTGTCATATTGATGTTTTTTTACATTTGAATTATGTACAAGAGTGAAGAGAACAGCCAACTCTGGTTAGTGATTTTTTGGTAATTAGGAGAGAGCAGCGGCCCATCAAGAGAAGCCCAGCCTGCTTTGTGATTTTTTTTTTATTAAAGACTGATTTTAAAAAATATTACATGCAAGGTCCGGCCCATTAAGAAAAGCCCAACCAAACCGAACTAATCGAACCGAATTCGGTTTTTGGAACTATTGGTGATATCGGTTCTGTTGGGGGGGGGGGGGGGGGGGGGGGGGTCGAACCATTTTGTTTATTTTCAGTTTTCCTAAAATTGGTTCGGATTGAACCGAACCGACTGAATGTCCTCCCTACCAAGGGATGCTGCAGACAAACTGGGAGGCAAAAATGCATCTAAGAATAAGATCAAAAATTAAAGTCAGTTAACTAAACAAATTAGACTGGTCAGTAAGTGATGAGCCTTGTAAATAGTACAAAAAATTGGTTGTGAACACTTCTTTGCGATTCATTCTTATGGGAATATAAAATCTCTTCCCTTGTCAAAAGTTCTATATAGTAACGTCCACAAAACTACCCTAATGTATATTTCCATCAAGGAAATGTTTCTTATTAGGCAACAGAAAACTTCCTACTATGACGAAAAGTGGCATCTTAATTGATTCACACATTTCTTTACATTTCTTTGCTTTGGGTTATGCCACTAGGGTCTGTTCGGTATATGGAAATTGGCCAAGAACTAGGAGAACTTGGGAGTTTCTAAGTTCTTTTATTTGCTGTGAAGAACAAGGAGAGGGTACAATAACTTGTCTCCACGTGAGTTTTTTCCATGCAACACACAAGCCATAAGTTCTCCAAATTTCTTGGTCAACTTCCAAGCAAAAATGAAGGAGCTTGGAGTTCTCCATTTGTAGAGAGAAATAGTGGCGGACACAGAATTTTTGCCCGTGAAAGCAAATATAGATTAACTTAAAATTTGAAAAAGCATTATATATATAAATATACTAGTAACATGAACGTGCGTAAAAAAATTGTTAAAAAATTTAAATGTGAAACTATTACAAATATTGTTGTTCCTAAGAATCGAACTCAAGCAAGCAAGAAAAATACCTCTGACCTTAACTACTTGAGTTAGAATTGTTTAGCTGTAAATAAATAATATTAGGTAGTTAATAATTTGTTATTTTTAAAAAAAATAGTTAGTGGAGTATTTACATACGGCTTAGACAGCTCAATTTGTAGCTGTTTCCAAGCCTCATTATATATATATATATATATATATATATATATATAACCTGAGAATAATGTAAGTGAGTTCTGAATTAAGACATAAGTCCATTAATTTAGTAAATGGTTAGCAATTGTTGCTAAATTTATAAAAGAATGTAGTATTTAATATTCAAGGTGTTATATTGGTCAGGCCAGTCCGCTTAGGAGATCCGGTTAGGTCGGGCCGGGGCTCAAGTTGGAAACCCCAATCCCATATCAGTCCACAACCCTTTAAAACCCAGGTCGGGCTTAAAGAGTTTGGGTCCGAATTTTGTTAAAGAAAAAAAACCCAAAATTGTTGGAATTTGCCTTTGGGATATAGATAATGGGCTTTGGATTTTTACTATATAAAAAACTAGCAAAAATAAAATAATATTTTATTTAATTGAGAAATTTTCAAATATATTATTCTCGTTAAATAGGTGTTTGTTGATATGACTTATGTTTTGTGTTTGGAATTTCAACCTCTTCAAGCTTCCTTTGTAGTGTCACAAAGAAAAATTTACACAAGAGGTTGAAAGCACAAGCGCAAAACATAAATCGCATCAAAAAACATAAAATACCTACCTAACAATACTAGCATATATTTGAAAATAATACATGATAATTGCAACTAATGATAAATAAAACAGTAAGTACATAAGAATTATTGTAGCTAATTCTTCGAATTGATACATGATAATTGCGACTAGTTAAGTTCCTAGTACTAATAGCTAAATAAATTTAAATAGACATTTCTTCATGAAGTTGCAAAATACTAGATATAATTGTTTAGATGCCTACGTTTTTTTTCTATGACACATTTAGTTGCCCATTTGATTAGTTTCCCACAATACATGCATTAAACAAGAGTTGCATGCGAGTGTCTTCTTTCGGTATTATTCTAATTATAAACTCTGCTAAACTAGTATCAAACTTCTGATCTTAGCCAATTATGATTCACTCCTCCGTAGCCTTGTACTCCTGGGGTTGCATGGGTTGAGGTTGTTGATCTTGTGGTTGTTGTTGTCGTTAATTTTTCATGGTAGTGAAGAAGTTATTTCACTTATGAGAATACAAAATTACATGCAAAGTATTAGAAGAGAATTTTGTTGTGGCAAATTTGCATGAATTGTCGTATATATAGGAATTTCGGGTGCCAAATGATCACAAATACCTTTAGAAAACTGCTATATAGATATTTTTGTTATTTCAACAAAATGACCAAACTAGACGTTCATATACGATTAGAAAATAGGAGTTTTTAGTTAAAAAAAATTCTCAAAAGACTAAAATGTCGCCGAATATGGTTGTTGGAGTTTTACCAAAATACTTCCAACGTGTTACGGTTAACAAGGATAAAATGGTAAAACACCCCCTCAACGATTAATATTAATAGAGGGTCCCCGTACAGAGGGGAGCTGTGACCGGGTCGACCGGGCCTAGGTCTGGACCTGACCGTGCTCACCGACCGGTCCAGATCGACCGAATTCAAGGGTGAAATCCGAATCAGATCTGGTAAAGGAGCCAGGCTGGGTCGGGCAAGACCGAGGTGTGGAGAAGAGAACCCAGCCTGACCCGTATATGGAGGTGGATCGGGCCGGCGACAGACCAGCTGATCGGGTCCAGGCCGACCCAACTCAGGTTCGACAAGGTCGGGCCCAGAGCGGATTTCAAACAGTCCGATCCACTAGACACTTTGACTTAATAGAACTAGCAAACAAAGATTATATATACAAGGAAACCAAAAACTTGAGCACGATTACTCCACCTTGGTCCATGGTAGGCAACGGAGGAAAACAAAACCATGAACAAAAATCACAAAAAAAAACAAAAAAGGTTGAAGAAAATAAAACAAATTAGATTGATTTTTTTTAAATAGTAAACCCTTAACCAGTGGCTTTTCAAGCTTTAATGCCATTAATTGTTTTTTTGTCTACTTTCTCTCATTAACAAATATTAACTTACTCCTACATTTCACGCGGGGGGGGGGGGGGGGGGGCGCGGGGGGGCACCACCAGGCTCTCCACTGATGGTAGATAGATCTGCCTAGAGAGAGGGGAAAGGTGGGTTCCAACATCCCTAGTTCTCGAGTCCTTTAGGTTCTAAGATCAATTTTACCCCTATTAAGTCTACGTAGAAGAAGAACTTGGCTATAGGCATGGGACCTACCAAATACTTTTTTGGGTTCTTTGCTTCTCCAGTCTATTATGCGAACATTATCGGTGGCAAAGCTGAGGAACTACTTGTTGCATTGAAACTAGTAATATCTTGGTCCATAGTCATAACAATGGGAGTCATGTCATCTATACAACTCAATCACTCATTAAAGAATATTATAAATGTTTACTCTTATGTATATTGTTTACTCCATGTAGTCTACTAGAAGCTCACAAACAAAAGAATTTATTATTATTGGTGGTTGAGTTGAGACATGGATTGCAGAAAGGAGACTAAATTTCATAATCAAATTTATGGTATCAAATATGATAGCCATTAAACTGTATGTCAGAATTGTGGCCTTTTCTGGACATTCAACTACATCATACATTGACCAGTGCATTTCGGACAGCAAGATCCAGATGCGGAGTGAAACAAGGTGCAGAACAAAGACAGTGAAAGCATAACTAATGAAAATCTTAAATAAATAGATAGTAAGTTGGAAGAAGGGCCGGTAATCTGGATCAGTGTAAGATCTTGGAAAAAGAGCATCCATTTTCTTGATAATCTCAGTGATCTTATCGACAAAACCGGAGACGGACGACCACGGTCCCACTCTTACCAGCACCACAGGTCTATTGGCATTGTAGAAAGGATCAAATATGACCCTAATGGTTCTTCTCGGATCACTCTAGTACAATGGATCGAGGGGGTGTTGCTACGCCACCGGAAGAAATATAACATGATAGAAGAATTCACTCTGCCATGTAAGATCCTCGAACCTACCACCGCCAACATCCATATTCATATAGTTTTTCCTTATAGCTATAATGTGATCATTAACAAAATCTGCCATAAGATATCATCTTTACTATCTGAACAAAAATTTATAGCCCTTGACTTGGAAGAATTCAATCCTTTAGCATGAAAGTTTGTCACCAAACTTTTGTTTTGATATAATCTACTGTGAAATTGATATTTTCATCATCTTTCATGTAGTAAGCACAGAATTCGAACAATCATCATTGAACTCTCCCATAGTCCAATTTATAAATTCTTCTAAAAGAATTCCTTGCCGTTCAACCAACTCTTGTTTCTCCACTGAGTAACTATAATCTCCTTTCTAAAAGGCGGCCGTCAGGTGCCCTTTCGATGTTCCCCTAGGTGCCCCCCTAATCCCCATGAGGCTCGACTATACATACTTGAGGATTTTATGGACTTTTTCTGCAATTTTCAGTAGATTTTTTAGATTTTATTTTATTTTTTGAACCGCCTAGACCTAGGTGGCCGTCTGGACAACCGCCTAGGCGCTAGGCGGCGGCTGTCCGCCCGCCTAGCGCTTTTCACAACCTTGACTATAATCCTGTCAGTCTTTCATATTGTCATATATACAAATCCCTCTTTATTATATAGACAATCATCAATGAACTCTCCCATAGTCCAATTTATAAATTCTTCTAAAGGAATTCCTTGTCGTTCAACCAACTCTTGTTTCTCCACTGAGTAACTATTATCCTGTCAGTCTTTCATATTGTCATATATACAAATCCCTCTTTATTATATAGACAAGCTTCTTGTTTCTCGATTTCTATTTTTCACATGTCATCCCTCTGCGTTTCAAATCCTACCATCCATGCATTCATGTTACAGAACTTGTAGTCACAGAACTTATATGCTTCATCAAGAGTGTTAAGCTTCATTCCTATATATAGGCTGGAAGTGGCATGTACTCCACTTCAACCATATAACAGGTGAAGTGTTCCAATTCCAAACACTTTCTATTGAGACACCAACTAGACGCAGTGCACACCATTGACATAAATTTTATTTAAATATACTCACTCTCATGATCTTTTGGTATTGAATCCGGCTCAAAAGACCCCACACTCGAGCACCATCTAAGTTTCAAGAAAAATGAAAAACCATTCCATGTTTTATACTCACGCACACTACAAGTTTTAAACTAAGTTTCAAGATAAAATGAAAAAGAGTTATTTGTATTTACACCCCCCCCCCCCCCAACAACACCAAATCCTAATCTTATCTCCCCCCCCCCCCCCCCCCCCCCCCCCCTCTCTCCCACCCACAATAGAATAACTCAAATGAAAAACTAAAAAACTCCATGTTCTGTACTCTGACACACTAAAAGTTCTAAAGAAAATGAAAAGGTCAAAAACCTATTTAAATGATCAAAAAGAGCTTTTCAGATCCCCCACTTAAACAAACGTCAATTGATCTGAAGGTGTTGAAGGAGGTAGGTTTGCATGAGAGGGACAATGGTGCTCTAGCAAAAGGGAGGTAGGGTCCCAGTGAACGGATGAGAAAAGAAGCTCCATAGGTGGCGTAGCTGTGGTGTTGAAGGGGGTATAGAAAGCAAAGGTGTTGATCTGAAGGAGGGCTGGAAGAGGAGGTATAGAAAGTGGAAGGATGCTGCTGTAAGACTGTTAGAGCATCCACAGTGGGAGTAGTTTTAATGCTATATTTTGACTTTTGTCAAATTTTATAGCACTTGAGGGCTACAATGGACTTTTGTCCACACTTGAAAAATGGTAGAAAGCCAAGAGACACTCCAAATTTGGAGAGTCCCGTAGCTGGTCTATAGTAATCGATGGGCCCACCAAAATAACCTGTCATTTATTTTCCTCCCCCTTCCGCTCTCTCTCTTCTCTTCTATTTTTTTTTAGAGAGAAAATTTTCCAGACCCTTTTTTCTTCTTCTTCTTCTTCCTTCTTCTTCTTCTCCACATATTCTTTCCTTCCCCACCCCACCCCCTCCTTCTTCTTCTTCTTCTTCTTCCTCCTCACATATTTAGTTTGTGGATTTTTTTAATCCCATTTTGCTTGATTTGTTTAACGAAAATGAGAAAAATTATCCATACAAAATTTCAAGAAATGGGATAAAAAAATTCAAACAAAAATGAGAGAAAAAAATTACCAGACATCTTTGTCGTCGGTATTGGTTAATGGTTCTGAAGGGAAATGAGGGAAAGCTTTAATAGTTATGAAGGAATGAAAATGAGGGAAAATATGGAGGAAAAAAGGAAACGAAAATGAAGAGGGAAAATAGGGAGGGAAAAGAGGGAGGGAAAGGGAGAAGTTAATTTGGAGTGTCTATTTTGGAGTGTACCATTGTGTGCAAATATCAAGGTGACACTCCAAAAATAGTTTGGAGTGTGATTTGGAGTATGGTTTGGAGTATCCCCACTGGAGATGCTCTTAGAGAACGCCCAAGAGTAGCCAGGTCTGGCCATCTAGGTAAGATCTCGTTAATTATCTTTATGGCATCAAATCTGGACTCCAAAATTTGTAATATCTATATATATATATATATATATTATATATATATATATAGTTTTCGAATAATTTCAAATTGTATATATCTTTATGGCATCAAAGCTGGCAGAGATGTATGGGACAGATCGTCAGGATATATGGGGTTCCCGTCAGCATAGTCTCGGATCGGAATAGTCGTTTCACTTCTCATTTCTGGAGGAGTTTGCAGGCGAGTTTTGGGCACCCAGCTCAAGTTCAGTACTGCATATCACCCCCAGACAGATGGATAGTCAGAAAGGACTATTCAGACTCTCGAGGATATGCTGCTCACTTGTGTACTAGATTTCGGAGGATCTTGGGAGGATCATCTTCATCTTGTGGAGTTTGCATACAACAATAGTTACCAGGCAAGCATCGAGATGTCTCCTTTCGAGGCTCTTTACGGCGCGAGATGTCGTACCACATTATCTTGGGACGACGTAGGCGAGCGAGCATTGTTGGAACCAGAAATGATAGTAGATGCAGCGGAGCATTGTTGGAACCTGAAATGATAGTAGATGCAGCGGAGAAGGTAAAGCATATTAGAGAGACTTCGTGTGGCTCTGGACAGACAGAAGCACTGGTCCGATAGTCGCCGGAGACCGTTAGAGTTCGAGGTTGGCAAATTGTTCTTGCAAATTTCAACAACACGTGGCACGATTCGTTTCGGGAGAAACGGGAAGCTCAGTCCAAGGTTTATCGAACATTTCAGTATTACCGAAAGGGTCGTGCTGTAGCCTACCGGTAGCTTTGCCACCTACATTAGAGGGAGTACATAACGTGTTTCATGTATCCCAGCTGAGACGATACGTGGCTGACCATAACCACGTATTAGATCACTCTGAGATTGAAGCGGGACCAAGCCTCAGCTACCAAGAGCAGTCCGTGGAGAAACTAGATCGCAGAGAAAATGTGATGCGTAACCGGACAATTTTATTTGTTCGTGTCGCTTGGAGTCATCATTCTCCGGATGAATCTACTTGGGAAAGAGAGGATGAGATGCGTGAACGATATTCATACCTCTTTGAATTTTGAGGTATTTCTACTTTCTTTCTGTATGATCTACTTTAAATTTCGAGGACAAAATTTTTCTAAAGGGCGTAGATTTGTAACCTTCATGTCATAAATTTAAATTAGGAAGTCAAATTCAATTTGGATTGCTCTTCATAAGAGGAGAAATCTTAGCAAGGTAACCCTTGATCCTCTTCAAATATATTTTATAACTCTAACTATGATAAGTATATATACATATATATATGTGTGTGTGTGTCAAGAAAAGGAAGAAGAGCAGCAGCATGCAGCAGAAGCTGCAGCAGCAGCAGTGTATATATATTTATATATATGTATATATGTATTTATATATGTATCTATATATCTATATATCTATATATATGTATACTCTATATTATATATATATATATATATATATATATATATATATATATATATATATATCATATACATATATATGTATTTATCTACATATATATATATATATATACTATATATATATATATATGATATATGTAGATAAATATATATATATATATATATGTGTGTGTGTGTGTATACTATATTGTATTTATATATGCCAGGATATAGAGGATGGGAAGATAAACGCTTGTGCGAAATTTTATTGATAGTAGATGAAATATAGTACAAGCACACTTAGCACACTCTTAATGAAAGTAAAGAAAATAGCATACATCAGAAGAGATGTCTCAGACCTCTATTTATAATACAATCGTTCCTATTGAAGAACTGGATAACCGGCAGCTGTAGGTACGGTGACTGGCAGATGCAGGTTACAGAAGATTCCTTATAATCGCCTTGGTAAGTGCACTTCAGCATCATCTTTACTTTAAGTCATTATCATTGTCGGCCATGTATAAAGAGATTCCTCTTTTATAAAGTAAACAGTAATTTTCACGTATTCTGACAATAGTAACCAATTATTGTAGGCTTTCGTCATTGTTTTCGTCATCAGAGTTATGAGCAGTAACTCTGTGATGCATTCTTTTGAAGAAAGTTTCTTCATCAACTTCCAGCATTTTCTCTGATTTTGTAGAGCTGACAGACATATTTTTTGTCTCAAAAATTGACTCAAACTGAGTTTGCATGTAGTGAAGACATTTCTTCTTTAATTCTTCCTCAGTAATTCGAGGATTTCTTCTTCTCAAGGATTCCTTTAATTTTTTTAAAGGACTATGATCAATAATTTCCTTTTTCAATTTTGCTTCCACAAGGATCTCATTTTCCTTGATAGATTTTTGTACAATTTGTACTTTTTCTTTATCATCAATTCTATTCCACCATTTGATCAAGAATTTTCTGGCTAGAATAGGAAAATTCAAATGACTATATTCACATTTGATTATCCATTTGAAAATGTAGAAAATTTCAAAATGGACAAAGAAATACATTGTACTCTCCCTCTTCCAAAAGAGTCAGCATTCTGACATAAGGGGTAAGATTGTGTCCAAACTGCAAATAATTCTTGCAATGATGAAGGTAATATTTCCAAAGTGGCACCAAATTTTAACCACCATCGGATAAACCATGCAGGGATGTCATGTTTCAATGTTTCAGGACAAATTCTAATGAACCATGAGTGCTTTTACTTACTATTGTCAAAGTAAAATACTTTGGTAAAAGCCTCAACATAATCCCAATATGTAAAAGATACATTAATACCTTTATCACGATGAACTAATTGTCTAGTTCTGTTGGGATGGAGTCCCCAAGATTGAGGGGTAATTATTTGCCGAAAAATGATTTTGCTATAATTGACATCACTCCGAACATTGGTCTTCTGATGAAAATGTTCAATTTCAACTGATTTCGTTGTTAGCAAAATTTCTTCATAGATATTGCGATCTTTTCCCTGTATTGGAAACATATTATTTTCCAAATATTTTTCCTTCAGTTTCCAAGGATCATCCATCATTGGAATGTCAAATTTTTCTAATAGAAGAATTTTTTCTGAATAATTGTTTTGGGTAAAAATTGTTTCTACTTCAACTGCCTGTTTATAAGAAACATTGGTTTCCTCAGGGTAGTGAATTTGTATGCCTCTATTAGAGGTCTTTTCTTTTCCCAGAACAATTTTCTTGGAATGATATCTGAACTCATTGGAGTCAGAATTCCTGGGTCCGGGAACCCAAGGCTGCTTCCCCTTGTCCCTTCTATTCATGATTCTGCAAAAATTCACGAGTCAAAAAGTCAGAAAGTTTTAACTGCTGGGTAATATTTACCTGAACAAGTTCTTCTTTCAAGAAATTAATCTGATTTTCCTTTAAATTAACTTCATTAAGAATTTTGACAATCGGATTAGTTATAAATTCAAAAGTTATTCTTTTGCCTTTATAACAAGTTGTAATTTTTTCCTTATTTATCTCATTAATAGGCATAAGCTTTTCCAGGAAAGGAATTCCTAGAATAACATGCTGAGATATTTTCTTTACAACTATTAGATGTATAGGAATACAAATATCCTTTTTACAAATGTTTACATCCGTAATTTTATAAGGATTAGTTAGTACTTTATTATTAGCAGCACTAAGAGTTTGAGTAGTTCTTTCACAGTATTTTACTGGGACTACTCCCTCCTTGACTACTCATTATTTATGAGCAGATTTATTTTAATATACCATTTATGGGTAATAAATAAATCCATTTTTTGTAGAAAATTATTCCTAACTTCTTCTATCCGTTCCTGTTCTAGATTCTCCCCCTCTTGTTCTTGGAACGGGGAAGAACTAGCAGAAGATTTACCAGTTTCTATTGATTTGGTAATATTTCTAGATATAGTATCTAGTTCAAGTTTATCTAATCTCTTTTGGATTTGTTGATATTGAGATTTTAAATTTTTAACTTCAATTTTCAAAGTCTTTATTTCATACTGAAGATCATGTATAGTCACAGGTTTCACCTGCCTACTCTTATATCTTGAGATTACTTCAACCATATTATAAGCTTCAGTAGGACTTTGAATAGGAATATTGTCCTCTAATTCTTCTTGACCAATAAAATCAATAATTTTGGTCTTAATTACAGGATTAATTTTATCATGTAACAGGGCTTCAATAATATCCTTCTTTTCTTCAAGAGTTAATGTATTAATTGATAACACATTCATTTCTACTCTAGATTTATAGTAGTTTATATCTTTCTCTGTAACACATTCGTTACATTGACAATTTTCTCCACATTCAATCTCTAAATTTTCTTTGGTTTCATCCTCAGATGAACTGTCTTCTTCATAATCAGAATTAATCATTAATTTATAAAGAGTATTTCTCACCTCTTCATCCTCAATTTCTTCAATCTTCTTTTTTGTATAACATTTGTTAGCATAGTGACCTAATTTGCCACATTTGTAACAATTAATAACTTTTTTAGAAGATGTTTTCTTTCTAAAATTCTTACTATCCTTATTATTGGTAGTATCATTTCTTTTTAAAGGATATTTCCTTCTTTTATAAGGTTTCTTATTATAGTCCTTATATTCTTTAACTTTCTTTTTCCCCTTTGTATTAAGAGGTTTGAAAGTATCCATAGCAAACTAATCACAAAATTCTCCTAGTTGCTTTCGTTCAGAGAGTCTCTGAGTTTTTAATTGATGTCTTAGCTTTAAATCATTACATAAAGCTAATCCTTCTTCAATGCATTTATTGATTAAATTACCATAAGTGTAATTAGTATAAGGAATTACGCCATTATTTTGATTTCTTAACCCTTGACTAATTCTTTCAGCAAAAAGATTAGGAAGTCCATCAATAAATTTTGATTTCCAGTGAGCATCATTAGCATCACCAAGTAATATTACTCTACTCAAAAATGTATCTTTATACCATCTAAAATGAGTAAGAGTTGGACATCTAAGATTCTGCAGGAGAGTTCTTATTCTTTCACCATGATCGGAAACTCCTCCAGTAAAATATTCCAAAATTGTAATCATTAAGGTATAGACAGCATCAATCTTAGTTACCTGAGTATTATTTACCGGATTAGTCTCAGTTTTTACATCATTAATTATTTCTTGTCGTTGAGACTCTGTTAGGCAATTATGCTACAATCCTCGAAGAGTGCCAGTAAAACCACAAGTGATAAATTGTGCGGTTTCTTTATCATTATTGCCAACAGCCTTTGCAACATTCGAGTACATCATCATTCGATGTAACTGATCATGAATTTGCTTATCAGTGAGACCATCTATGTTCCATTCATAGATTTCACCACCACTGTAATAATTTTGTACTATAGTATCATTTTCTTCAAATAGTACATCAGTAGGAGTTGGTCGCTGATAGTAGTAATATTTCATCAGATTCGGTTTCCCATATTTAGCCGCTTGGATTTGGGGATTATTAATAGTTCATGTTTCAACAAAGGATTGTTGAATAACATCAATTTGCTCAGGGTAAATTTCTTCTTCTTCCTGATCATCTTCTATTTGATGATCTTCTGAAAAAGTATCATTAATTAAAGGTTTATTGATAACCTGAATTTGGTTATTAATTTCAGATTGATGAATTATTTCATTAGCAAATTGTTGCCTTGCATGAGCTATTAATTCTTTTAATTCTCGTTCTTCAGCATTTATTGTCTGAAGAGTACTTTTCTTAAATTGAGCTATTAGCTCTTTAATTTCTTCCTTAGTTAGCTCAGGAGTTTTACTAACTTTAAATTCTTTAACCTCAGGAGGATGGTTTAAGTGATATGTTAGTAGTCTCTTTTAAAGATGATTTTCCAGATTTTTCTAAGAAATCTAATTGCTTTATTGCATTAAATTTATGCAGTAATGTATCCAAAGCATGTTCAATTCTAGTCAATTGTTGACCCATTGTGTCCCAAAAATCTTATTTCTTGCTGAAAGAGTTTCATCTTTGGGGCAGAAATTACTAATCCATTTTTAATAGCTAAATGTTTAAACACATTTGATGTTTGAAGTGTTCTTCTATTGTATTAGAGAAGATTAGTATATCATCTACATAAGATAATATGAAATTATAGTGTTGAATAAATATTTCATTCATAATATTTTAAAATTCTGAAGGTGCATTCTTTAGACCAAATGGCATTACAAACAACACAATACATCCAATTGATAGAAGTATTGAATTTGCTTCTAAATTTTCAGATGAAATAACTGATAATAAATAGTTACAACAATTTATTGGAGCATTAAATTATGTTTCTGAATTCTACAAGAATATCGCGCATGATACAAAAAATTTGTATCAAAGACTAAGAAAAAATCCTGCTCCATGGACTAATGTTCATACTGAAGCAGTAAAAACAATAAAACAAAAGGTTAAAATTTTACCTTGTTTACATTTAGCCAATGCTGAATGGTTTAAAATTGTTGAAACAGATGCTAGTAATATGGGTTATGGTGGCATACTGAAACAATTAAATCCTACCACTAATAAAGAAATGTTAGTAAGATATCATTCAAGAAAATGGAATAATGCTCAGAGTAATTACTCTACTATTAAGAAAGAAATTCTTTCTATCATTCAATGTATACATAAATTTCAAGATGATTTACTTAATAAAAAAATTTATTACGCATTGATTGCAGTTCTGCTAAAACTGTTTTAGAAAAAAGATGTTAAAAATTTAGTATCTAAAAAAATATTTGCTAGATGGCAAGCAGAGTAAGCCATATTTGAATTTGATATTGAATATATTAAAGGAATTAATAATTCAGTTCCTGACTTTTAGACTCGTGAATTTTTGCAGAATCATGAATAGAAGGGGCAAGGGGAAGCAGCCTTGGGTTCCCGGACCCAGGAATTCTGACTCCAATGAGTTCAGATATCATTCCAAGAAAACTGTTCTTGGAAAAGAAAAGACCTCTAATAGAGGCATACAAATTCACGATCCTGAGGAAACCAATGTTTCTTATAAACAGGCAGTTGAAGTAGAAACAATTTTTACCCAAAACAATTATTCAGAAAAAATTCTTCTATTAGAAAAATTTGACATTCTAATGATGGATTATCCTTGGAAAGTGAAGGAAAAATATTTGGAAAATAATATGTTTCCAATATAGGGAAAAGATCGCAATATCTATGAAGGAATTTTGCTAACAACGAAATCAGTTGAAATTGAACATTTTCATCAGAAGACCAATGATCTTCGGAGTGATGTCAATTATAGCAAAATCATTATTCGGCAAATAATTACCCCTCAATCTTGGGGACCCCATCCCAACAGAACTAGACAATTAGTTCATCGTGATAAAGGTATTAATGTATCTTTTACATATTGGGATTATGTTGAGGCTTTTACCAAAGTATTTTACTTTGATAATAGTAAGCAAAAGCACTCATGGTTCATTAGAATTTGTCCTGAAACATTGAAACAGGACATCCTGCATGGTTTATCCAATGGTGGTTAAAATTTGGTACCACTTTGAAAATATTACCTTTATCATTGCAAGAATTATTTGCAGTTTGGACACAATCTTACCCCTTACGTCAGAATGTTGACACTCTTTTGGAAGGGGAGAGTACAATGTATTTCTTTGTCCATTTTGAAATTTTCTACATTTTCAAATGGATAATCAAATGTGAATATAGTCATTTGAATTTTCCTATTCTAGCAAGAAAATTCTTGATCAAATGGTGGAATATAATTGATGATAAAGAAAAAGTACAAATTGTACAAAAATCTATCAAGGAAAATGAGATCCTTGTGGAAGCAAGAAAGGAAATTATTGATGATAGTCCCTTTAAAGAAATTAAAGGAATCATTGAGAAGAAGAAATCCTCGAATTACTGAGAAAGAATTAAAGAAGAAATGTCTTCACTACATGCAAACTCAGTTCGAGTCAATTTTTGAGACAGAAAATGTCTGTCAGCTCTACTAAATCAGAGAAAATGCTGGAAGATAATATTGATCAAGAAACTTTCTTCACAGAGTTACTGCTCATAACTCTGATGACGACAACAATGACGAAAGCCTACAATAATTGGTTACTATTGCCAGAATATGTGGCAATTACTGTTTACTTTATAAAAGAGGGATCTCTTTATACATGGCCGACAATGATAATGACTTAAAGTAAAGATGATGTTGAAGTGCACTTACCAAGGCGATTAGAAGGAATCTTCTGTAACCTGCGTCTGTCAATCACCGTACCTACAGCTGACGGTTATCCAGTCCTTCAATAGGAACGATTGTATTATAAATAGAGGTCTGAGACCTCTTCTGATGTATGCTATTTTCTTTACTTTCATTAAGAGTGTGCTAAGTTTGTGTGCTAAGTGTGCTTGTACTATATTTCATCTACTATCAATAAAATTCCGCACAAGCGTTTATCTTCCCATCCTCAAACAACATTATTGTCTAGGTCTTTGAGGGGAAGTATTCGAGAGCCATGTCCCGATCCTCTCTCCTCTAATTTTTCAAGAGCTTCCCATTCTGCCAAATTAGGGACATTGGAACCCCAACCTGGCATTTGTGCCTCAGGTAGGTTTTTCACATTTACCACTTTGAGCGGAGGAGGGCTGTCAGTGAGATGACTAGTTCCATGTATTTGTGATTCTAACATATATGTCAAAGCGATCAATTTAAGATCCACATCTGAAAGGGCCTGCAAATCCCCCGTTTCCCTTGCAAACTAAACCACTTTCTTTAAGGATTCTGGGTCGGGCTCCATGGTGTCGACGGAGAGAGGCAAGAGTGCCATCCGCTAGCGGGAGACCGGATCCCTCACCTCCTCCAGCACCTCGCCGACGGTGACGAACTTGTCGGCAGCACCGGAGATCTTGTCGCCGGATATTATGGCGTTGGCGTCGACCACCGCCACCAAGACCCCGTTGCTCGAGCTGCACCCGCCGAAGGCCCGGGAGGAGATCGGCTTTGGGGGCTTCGGAGCGGGGGGTTTCTGCAGGACTGAACTCCAGCAGGAGGTGGAGGATGGAGGAGGTGTCGGATTAGGTGGGTCCGGCGACTCCATTGGCAACGGAGTATCGAGAAACTAAGGTTAGGGCTTGGGTGGTTTATATTGTATCTATCTATCTATCTATCTATATATATATATATATATATATATATATCTTATATATATGTGTATCTATGTATTTATATATGTATCTACATATGTGTATCTACATATGTGTATCTATATATATATATATATATATATATACATTATTTTTATATTTAAGTTTTTATATAGATAATTGTCTTATCTATAAACCAGAAATAGCATAAAATTGACCTAGAAATCTAGTGGGTTAAATCTACTTAATTATATTTCACCAATTAATGTGAATTATTCATGATATAGGTTATCTGCACCCCGTCACACACTCTGACTTGTTTCACCCGCTTTTGACCCCAAGCGAGTACAGTCACTGATGGCTTTTTTACTGATAATTTCTATAACGTATGTAGTATTGTTGTACTTGATTCCTGACACGAAGAAACACGGACTACATATCTTGTGTTTTTAGACCTTGATCTTGTGTAATACTTGATATTCGTATGATTCATGTATGCTAGTCGAGACGAAAAAATGCTAGTTTATATGTGATCATACCCTTAATCCTGTGCAAATATAATTCCTGTGTAAAGGCTAACCATACACTTCACGTATGATTAATCGGTTCACATTGTGCAATCATAAGCCGATCACATAATCAAACTAGTATTTCAAAACACTTAGTGACTATAAATTTCCTTGTCGATACATGACATATTCTCTGTTTATTCATTTTTTCATGTTCATTCTTTCATTCTTACTATGCCTTGATGTCAGTTTATTTATCCATCATGTATTACTTTTTCTATAACTGTTTTATAGTCCTTATCATGTATTGAAACTGCTATTAGAATTGTACTCGTTCAATTCTGACTGGATAATATTTCAGGTAGCACTTAGAAGGACCTGTGTCCCATCTATTATGGATTTTTGGAAAATAGCTTCGAGCCTGATTTTGCCTCCTGGAGGATCGAGGAAGGCCGCAAGTGTGAGACCTAGTTATGACTATAGTTAAAGTTTGCAGACTTACTATAGTTGTATGATTTATGAAATACAAGATTTTGTATTGTAACATTTATATACATATCTACAGCATGTTTTCACCTACCTTAGTTTTGTGATTGAGTATACTATTTGTTCCCTTTATATTATGAGGTGTTGGTTATACAGTAATAATTTCAGACAGCGTTCTACCGCCGACATTGTGGCGTAAACTCGACGTACCCACGCACTCGTACCCGAACACCCGGGTGCGGGTCGTGACAGAAAGCCACAAACAACAACGAGTAGGCCAAACACCATGAAATAGCCATACAGAAAATGTTCATAACATTCACTTGTAACACACAATAGCAACATACTTACTTACCAGGAGTATAGCACCGGTTTTAAATGATCCCAGTGACAACATTTCAATTCCCTGCAGAACATAAAAATCAATTGTTACAAAATATTCTGAAACCACAAGCAAATGAGTGATACTTCTAGCAGCTGCCCAAGGACTAAAAAGTTCATGGGAAAAAACCGAAAATCGATGAACAGATATTCTAAGACGTAAGATATAGAAAAACCTAATTGGAGAAAAAGTAGGTATAATATAAACAAGCAATAAAAAGTCCATGGTGTTTTGTGACAAGTGCGGATGAAACCTGCAGCAGATGTGCTGGCAACACATATCCACAAAATATAAATATGATGGGTTCATTTATATTGTAAGCATGCTCACCACCCCCCACCCCCACCCCACCCCACCACACCCCCCAACCCAAAAAAAAAAAAAACTCAACACAAATGTATCTCATCAGTAGTAGATCTAAACTGGATCGAGCAAAGGTCTAATTTGTGGTTCAGCAGTCATATTTGTTGAAACATCTAAAGCCTAGGAAAACATGTGGAATCACATTGGATATGATTCAAATTTTCTTCAGTCAGACAATCGTAAGTAGGGCTGTATTGACAGAAGGGGCAGATCTCAGCAGCTGATAGACAGGACCAGTGATAAAGCTCAAGGTATATGTTTTGTTTAATATTAGGCACTTAGGTTAGTTGACACAATCATGTACAATTTTTAAACCTGGATTTTAATTACTGATATAAGTTATATTGGAACGAAGATTTTCAAAATCGGCTGAAACCAATATATTTCGGCCATTTCAGATCTGATTTTGGAGGGTCCTATCCCGGATTGACTAAAATGTTGGTCAGCCAATAAACTCCCACTCTTGGAGACCAACTTATGCTTTCTGCCAGTTTCAGCAGAAATCAACTGAAAGTCTAAACCTATCCACCGTTCACCATCTCCAAAAATGAAAAAAGAGAGAGTGAGAGAAGGATACCTCCAGGATCTAGAAGGTTATCTGACAATGGACAGTAACATCTTCGGTTCTTTGTTCGTACCTGATTTTTCTACTCTTGGTGGAAAGGGAAAGGAGGCATGCGTCCAGAGAAGTGTTTGAGGACCCCTTATAATGGGGTTAATGCCTTAATGGTCTGATTCTAATATAAACACTGATCCCGTCGAACCATATCCCAATAGGTGGTGTAGTAGGAACTGGTTCAGGTTGGGTTCGGCACAAGATCGTTTTGAGCTGGCCGGATTTGGGGTCAGATTTGTCTTGGAGTTTATATGTGTGGGCTCGAAGCCAAGTTCTTCTAAAGGATCAAATTCAGACTGAAGTAATACTAAATGGCCTGGTTTGGGCTCCTTATTATTGGATTATATTCCCATATAATGTGACAGTTGCTGGAAATTCGAGTACTTTCAATGCAATTGTTGCATTCTTGTTTGGATGATCAAAGTAGCTAATGATGAGGAGACGAAATTGTCATTCTTCTTTGGATGTTATTCTGATTTCATAGACATCACATTGTAATGTTTTTGTGAACATATAACTTTTTTCTATGAGGCTTCTAATTTCCAGTGGAATGTGGCTCATCTCAAAACTTCTAAATTAAGGATTTGTCTATTTTGTAGCAAAGCATGATTGAAATGTTTGCTTAATCCTCATTCATTTTAAGATGCAAAATTGCTTGGTTGTATATATTTTCCAATGTTATTTTTCCTAAGTATTTGTGTGCGGATATAATGGCAGCCTTCTGTTTTTTGTTGCAAAAAACTCATGTACTTCATTCTCTATGATTGGTGGTAAGTTTACCTATATTTAATTTGGTCACCATATCTCTTCTCCAATTTCACTTCATTACAACATCCAAACATATGAAGTACTTATTTTACACTTCCAAGTTGATTTCAACAAACAATCAAATTTTGGATTTTGCTGCATCCAAGCTTCACACTTGCAAGCATCCAAACAGGTTTATGAAAGTCAAAAAAGATGCATGAGCAACATCTCACTTTCATACTTCGTCTCACTTGCAAGCATCCAAACAGGTTCTAATAGAAAACAGGAAAATCGAGAGAGAGAGAGAGAGAGAGAGAGAGGAGGAAGTTTTGTGATGCTCTCTCCTTACCTAAGTGTTACTTGGGCACAGAGAGATGAGTGTCAAGTGTCCAAGTCCGTGGAATCGTATGGCATGGGAATGTTCGACAAGTGCCGAAACATGAAAATGAGGGTTATATTACATGGATGTGTACACAAATGCACGTCAATATGTAGAGTCTGGGTATGAAAAAATGGTTCATAATTTGATGAAGTCAACAAAAATTAGTATTACGTACATGTTCTACACCAACATCTTCCAGATAGTGTTTTTAATATTACAATATATGTGTTATATTATCTTAATATGACAGTTTGATGTGTCTTTGGCTCCTAAAGTTCTTAAGAACACGTGGCAAGCAAATTATATGGAAATGAAGGTCTAAAACTGATTGTATGTTGTGAAATAACTGGATAAACATAACTACCTAAGTTTGGCTGGTTGAGAATAGTTAAAAAATTATACAGTTAAGTTGCATGGTTGATAATAGTTATAAACTTATACAGCTAAGTTGCACAGACACGAACATGGTTACATGATCCACATCATGGCTCGCCAAGGCAAAGGACAGCCTAGAAAGTTTCTGAATGTATATGCATATTCAACCATTCATTTCAGTATTTAGTCCATTTCAGTATCAGATTTGTATCACACATATTGAACCAATTTCTTGTGTCCCTACATGCTACTTAAAGGATAGTTATAAATAAAATCTATAACATCACAGAGCTTAACCTTTATCCTATTTTAACTTTAGGTTTCTCCTATTAGGTCCTATAATCCCTTCTCTATGAAGGGCCAACAACAAGTCATATGCAGACACTTAAATCTTGACCTTTTACTACCTTTTCTGCTTCCGACCTCTGCTGATTGCTTATATCTATCATCAACCTTTCACTTAAAGACAGCAAACTGTATATGAACAATAGTCGGAGCAGGAAAAATTAAAGAAGATGGCCTTTTACCAGTTAAATTTTAGATTCTAAACTCTCTAAAATGACTCATTAAATGTTTAGTAATATTATATTCCTAATCATATTCACAATTTGATCATTACGTTTTTGACCAGTCAGCAATCTTCGTTACAAGAGTCTAAGAATTGAATAAAATAAATAATAATAAACGTCAATAAATATCTGTTTACAGAATGGGTTTGTTTTAAGCATAGATCATAGGAACTTAAGAACTACAGGATATTTGAGTCTTCATTGTTTGGACTTTTCAGGTTTGGCTTGTGAAGTTCACTCCATTTATTTTAATATGCTTCAGTAAATCTATACTCTATGATTTTTGCCTGGAAAGCACTCAATATGCATTACTCTATTCTATTGTAAGATATAATAGACTGGTCACCTTCCATGTCGATTGGTAAGAAATGTAAGCTACATTTGGCCCATCCTAGATTGCAGTTCACATATAACTGGTGCTCAAGTTTCACTTACGTACATATAGTAGTAATGGCAGGTCGATGATTTTGAATGAAAAATATCTACTAGACAAAATGATACACCTCGGATATTGATCGTACAAGCGAAAATAAGAATAAAAAATGGCACATTAAATCACTATGCATCAGGAAGCACAGACGTTCCAAAAAAAGGTCCAGTATCCATTTCACATCGTGTTGAACACGACACATACTCGAAAATACACCAGGACACGCCAAAGTATGTGCCATGTACATGGTGAGTTGCCCTATTTTTTGTCATTTGCAGTCATGCAATATAGCTATGCATTAATAGATCGAAGGCCATGGAAAAAAATCTGATGAATTGTATAAGATCATGGCTTGCAAGAAGAATATGCAATGAAATTAAGCAAGACAAACATACTATCTATTGATAATGTGAAATAACGAAGATTGAGTGCTCGTATTTAAAAATCAGCTCTTCTAAGTAGTACAGCAACCTCATATAAGATTGAACTTGTACACTATATCTTAAGAGTGCATGATATGTATATGTGAAACAATAAAGATAAAAGGGGTTTAACAGATTTTACAACTACTAAAGAACTCAGATGACACACACACCTGAATGCAGAATGATATTCCCAGAATATTGTTGGCCAGCCAGTGTTTCTGTGAAGCATACCATACACAGAAAAAAGTTCCTGGAATTGATGCAACAATTTGAGACCAGGTGAACTCCACTGAAGCAGCTGTGTAAAGAATTATCATAACCTAACGATTATTACCCAAAAAAAAGATGTTCCTGAGAAGTACAGAAGTTAGATGACTTTAAAAATCTCAATAAAGCAGAGAAAACTCGAACAAAATATTTTGCCTGCCAAAAATTTTGGAACACACGTATCTTTAAGCTTCCGCGAAGATTTTTTAATGTACTAAAGATTTAGTGGACACAACCAAATGAAGGAACAAGGATTGGAGTTTAGATGCCAAAATTATAGCTAAGGATATACTTCTCCAGCTTAAAGCACATCAAAAATAAATGATTATGAAGCACCACCAGACAACAAGATGTCTGACTAATACTTTCCTGATTAGATAGCTCAAATATGAATTAATTGTTTGCTTATGTTATGACTGATACTAGTTTCTATTAACCAGATATTAAATAAGCTTCTTGAACAGTTATGGTGTATAAAGCCCAGATTTTAATTGTATGGTCACTGTACCCTTCGCAGCCTTTAAATATAAACTGTAAAATCATTTGCAACTCTCACCAAGGTAGTGGTCAATATCATATAGAAGAAGAATGTGTCTGCCAAAGGAATCAACAACCCCATCTCCTCCCAATAAAAAAGAAAATTGTTGTCCCGGTTCTGGCATAAATATTAGATAAACTCACCATAGACTGTAAAGTTCATCAAATAAGAAGAAATTTATGTAACATTTACAAAGGAGATTATTTTGCAGATAATAGCACGCAGCTGTCTGCCATGGACTGTACGTTATAGTAGAATTCCAAATCAATAGTTTTGCCAACGATCCCTATTAATTAAAAGTTAACACAAACTATTTAAAGAAAGTACATAGAGAGAGTTGGTGAAAGTAAGAAACCAAACCAAAGTCCTTGGAGTTATAGAAAAATTCCATATTAAGGCACTCCACTCTAGTCTCCGCTTCAAGATTTCATTATCCAAGGTCCGAAAGGAACCTTCTACCTTATACAAACTTCATACCGGTACAACCCTCTTCCACTGAGAAAGGTAGCACAAAAAACAAGTTTTGAACCAAAAACTATACAAGACTTCCTCGCAAAGAATCTCAAACAAGATCTCTCTCAAGTAGGTGGAATTAGAAAGGCTCTAAAGAATCTACTATGAAGGATGGGGGTTGAGGAATTGAAGGGAGAGAGTGAATGTGGCAATTTTAGGGCACAAAGGATAAGCTTAGGGTTTTGGAAAGTTGCAAATGTTAGGGATGAGTAATTAATAATCCCAATTGCATATATAAAAATCAAAAACTCATAGAGAGGGTCTCCATGATTCGGCCTTCAAATAGAGCCATCAGGCACTAAAAGACAATAGGGCCGTCAGGCACTAAAGGACAAGCCAACGGGTAAATAGAACTCGGGACGTATGTATCACTCGGTCGGGCGTTACGTACCTCCCAACTACTTAAAATGCACCAGAACCATATATGTATTGGTAGTGCAGGTGATACCTACTGCTAGTGCAGGTGGTATATATACCCGATGACCCTAATGATATAATAGTTGAGCAGTGTCTTAAATTTAAGGTTTGAACTTTGAACATTTACTGAATAAAGTCAGATATAAATGCCCAGTTTGGGACTCAGTTTTGATGTCCCAAAGGGGCCAAAACCATTTTTTTATGTAAACTCGGTTTAAATTTGTCAGAGCATTATTTGGTTTTGGTTCAGTTTTGGCAAAACCAAACCAAAATTTTCTTTGTTTTGGAAACATAACAAAAAGCTCCGTTCACCAAAATAAACTACAACCACGAACTAAATGAGTTCGATAAAATTATCCCTACTCTTTCTTTTTCTTCTTCCATTAGTACGTTATAACTTTTCTTTTCTCTAATTTTTAAGATAAGATCAATAATAGATCACATCAAATAAGTTAAATATTATCATCATCATCATCCAAGCCTTCTTCCATCATAATTTGACAAAAAAAAATTATAACAAAGGTATGGAACATAACAATGCTCCATGAAAGATTTGGCAAAAAAAATTATAACCGATTGTCAACATGACGTCAACCTTTATGTTGATACCAAATTTCAAGTCAAGCTAACTATGAACGTGAGCGGCTCATGCCATAGAACCTAGAAAGACAATTGGCAGGCAGGTAGACCTACCTTTTGGATATACACTTTAAGCTCGTGGAACCAAGGAGCACCCCCAAGTTCTTCTAGGTTATAAAGAGTCAAGACGAAGAGGTAAGCTGATAGGATGCTACTGGGAATTGCATTCATATATATGACACATTTAATCTTTAAATTAAATATTAGATTAGATCAAATTTAAATTATGGATCTAACTAGATTATACTAAAATTTAAATTTGATTAGATTTTAAATTATAGATCGAGTTAGATGGACTAAACTTAAATCATATATTTAGTTAAATTACTTAAATTGTGGTTCATTAGATTTGAATGAAAATCTAAACATAAGATAGGAAACTTAAATCATATTTTCACATGTACAAGAATTTGTAATTTTTACCTACAAAAAGTGTTTTTGTTATTCATGTCCAGACACTTTTCAGTTTATCAAACCAAAGCACAAACACCAAAAATTTTGTCCATCTCCATTTTGTTTCAAAACTCTGTTGAACAAAACTTCAGTTTCTAAAACAAAATCCCAGACAGAGATATATGTTTTTGTTCAGAAGCAAGTCAACGAAATATTCTACCAACTATAATCCATTTTTTAACTATATTTTGTGATACGATTAAAAGGAAGCAAGATTAATCAAATGATTAGGTCCTACAGTTTTTTTATTAGAAGCGACTGGAGAGGTTTTGGGGACTTCTTAGTTATTTATGATTATAATTTCGAAATTCTAGTTGTCAAATAGTATTTGCTATTCATAGTGACAAATTATGAACTCCCATTTCAGATTATGACAAAAAATCAATAATTTCAAGGAAAATAAAAATATGGTATTGGGGAATATATTACTTAAACAAAGAAATAGATCATTTCTTTTTACAATTTGTGAAACAAGAATTGGTAATTTTCTCTAAAGTTAATGATGCAAATTCCTGCAAAATTGCAAGCTCAAGAATGATATATCCAAAGACTTGTGCACTTGATGTAAGTGCATTTAACTACTAATAAGTAAAGAACATCACAAATAAAAGAAAAGCTTATATACACTGGAAATATGGAGCACGCCAAACAATAACATCTTCATTCCAATGTTTTGGAAGAAAACGTTTTATTGCAGGTAAAAGTGTAGCACTGCACACAAACAACAGTAACGAATAAGAAAGAGAAGTAATTGGATAATTGGTAGTTATGAGGTAACAAATGAAAACTAAACAAGGAAATAACATACGAAAGAGCGATGATCCCAAGCACAAAAAAGTAACAAGTAAGCACAGCATTGACCAAGTCTTTCGAGAGAAACTTGAAAAGCAAAAACAATGATAACAACATTGCACTCCCAACCAGCGGAAAACGCATGGCATGTTCGTTCGACATTGTCTCCTGCAGATATTACGCGTGCCATTCAGTAAAGAAAGAAAAGCAAGGGCTGAAAATACGATCCTTAAACGATGTTGTCATAATTAAAATCGAAGGTCATTCAAAGACCAATGAACTTACTGATGGAGGGGTTGGCTTGACTGACCGATAGCAACCAACATAAACAGCCAAGCATGCTGTCAGGATTACATTCAAGTTGGGATCCACATTTAGGACAAGTGGTGCCAAGGTAAGGCCTGTAGAACAACAGATTGATCTCGGTTAGCATATCTACACAAAGTTTATGCATCATCAACAACAGATATAAAACAAAACTTTATACATCAACTGTAACAGATATACAAACTTTATAGTTTATACATCACCATCAGCTTCCAACTTAATAAAGGTAACATATTTTTTCTTCCATTCAGCTCCATAAAGTTCATTCATCTACAATATTCAATTAAGCTAAAACTATAATAGTTCCTGCTAAGAAATATAACTTTGGACTCCAAGCAAAATTTATGTTCAAAGATCACAGGCAATGGTTATTTATCCAAGTTTCTTCAGACTGAATTAGAGGTGCAAATTATATTAATATAATAGGAGGGTTGCAGCAAACATAGCGTAGTGAAGAAACAAATATGAATAGTTGGCATTCCAATTAAAGGAGGGTCTAGGCGGTATGCTGCTTCGTTTCTTCGAAAGCGAGAGTTCAACTTCCATGTTAAAATCCAATCCACCACTTTTTATATGAAAGTTAAGAACTTAGTTCCAACATGTTCAAAAACCTATTCATTTTTCTTCTATTAACAAAATGGAGAGAAGTGAAATTACAATCCAAC
Source organism: Iris macrosiphon (assembly GCA_036927795.1). Taxonomy (NCBI): domain Eukaryota; kingdom Viridiplantae; phylum Streptophyta; class Magnoliopsida; order Asparagales; family Iridaceae; genus Iris; species Iris macrosiphon. Next base: position 119,331,045 of record JAYESA010000009.1, on the reverse strand, counting down.
CGAATGCTAGGAATGGAACTCCTGACCCCATGCAACTATACAGACTCTAAGATGTTGTTCGGCAATGGACTAGGTGCGGAAATAAATGCAGAGTTGGTACTTGCTCTTGCCAAACACAAGTTTGTATCGTACCATTATTGTTTTCCGAATGTAGTCAAACCTTAATCACAAATTTAATTTTCCTCGAGTTATTTGGAATTGAGGAATAAAGGTATTTAGCTTCAAGCTAAAATGTCTTCTTCTTCTTTTTGCAGATCTAATCTCTTAAATGTTCATATCATAATTTTTTTAACGTTATAATTTGAACATAAACACTATAATGATCAATGTAAAACTTTGTTGACTGGGTAGGTCCAAATCATGTATTGCAGGTCCTACATATGAAAGTTTCGAGTCAACTCCTGTTGGATAATTGGCCATCATCAAATTCATGTTGAGTCCAGTTCCCCGTATAGAGATCATACAAAATATATCACCACCAAACTTGACACACAGTTTGAGTTGATGTGAATTCTAATTCAATTTGATAGAATTCATCATAATGAGAAACATGAAACGTGATTCCAAATCTATGTGTCAAGTTTCATTGCAGTTCCCTAATTGATTAGGTTCCCTAATTGATTAGATCTCAATCAACACGACAAAACCGACAAATTCTTCCAGTTTCTCTCAAGCCGCATAAACAACATAATAGGATTGTAGATCCTTTATCTCCTGTTATGTACACAAAAATAAAGAAAAAAGTAAATTGAATCGTACCTAAAAGAGCCAAATTGGCGGCACGCTCGTGGTTCTTCATCTTCAGTAGATCGGTTAATTAGCGTCTCTTGATAGAAGAGGAATTGTGGGTCTATATTATAGCCTTTCCTCTTAGTTCCTCCTTCCTGGTCAAGAAAATCAAGATCAAGAATTATCAATCAATATGAAGACGAAGACGACGACATGTACAGAGAGAGAGGAAATAAAAGAGAATAATTTAAGTTAGTTCTACCATTATGTACCTCTCTTAGTAGAAGATGAAGAAGAAGAAAGAAAATCTTGGCCGGCTGTCTTTCTCCTGTCCTAGTCTATTTCTTCTTCTTCCTCTCTCTCTCTCTCGATCTCGATCTAAATTTTAAAGTTAATATTAGGGTTTCTAAATGGGGATCGGTTGTAGCAGTGTGGGACTGACTGACCACAAAATAAACGTAGCACCGCCAATAACAATTTGACAGCTCGGATAGGCTGACACATCGTCATGTATGAACTTCAGAAGACCACTGTTTTGAAGAAACCTGGTCCGGACTGAACCGGCCAAATTTCTGGTTAGACCGGTCGAACCGCCCCTTCAACTTTAACATTTCCATGGGATTTTTTTGTTCTTTTTATTTTCTCCGGTGTTTTCTTTTGGGATACAAAGGAAAACTAAGCTAAAAAAAACAAAAAAATAAATATATTTATAAGATTTATATTTCATACACAAGTTGCCGACGGATCGAGTGTTTATCACTAGATAACCATCATCTCGTACATGGACAATCATCTGGGACGTGAGAATCATACAAATCCATTGGTAGAATTTTTCAACTCCATCAGCGGTGCATCAAATAAATATCATGTTTGCAAAAAATTTCAACTATAATAGACCATTACACAAGCTAAAACTTTATACTAACCTCAATTTTTATTAATGTTGCAAACTACAGTGTACATGACCTTGGAATTTCTACTTGCCATTATTTTTGCTAACATCGATAAATTCAAAAACTTCATTCGGTTCGTTAATCTCAAATAGACTTACATACTATCTTGGACAAAAACACAAACAATTAAATACTTGTTAACAATGTGTTATAACGTAGGTTACTAAAGGATTGATTTTCACTTTGTACTTTATTCCCACATTGGTTAGAGATTAGTATTACATCTTCATTGGGTTGTATAAATAAGGCATTTGCCTCACACTATGAAATTACACAAATAAGAGATCTTCTCTCCTATTTTCTTCTTCCTTCTTCTACGTTTATTCAAACATGTTATCAGCACAAAACTCTAACGAGAGAAAATAAGCGAGAGCATCCCAGTAAGGTTGCGGATTATCCACTTCGGTAATAGGTATGATTATTTATGTTTATTTTTTTTCTGCATATGCATACCATAGACGTAGCCTAATGTTGATGTTTATACATATCTTGACATACCGCTAGGGCAAAAAGAATAATTTTATCCATTCATCTTACTTCTTTTAGTTAACTCTGATAGCACTCCGATGTTAATCGCATATAAACTCTCGGAGAGAACTCTGGAGTTATTCTTTATTTCCTTCTTTCTTTTATATATGTTAATACATTCAGATCAAAACCATCAGAGATCTGATGACCATGAAAATGAATTATTTGGTCATATATATAAGACTTTTGGAACATCATTGTTCGAAGCATACCATATGTGGTATTTTTGAAAGACTTCTTGAACCTAATCATTGTTCGAAGCATACCATGAACATCTAGTGTTTGGTATTTACCTACGACTTATGGAACATCATTGTTCGAAGCATACCATGAACAAGATTTGTTTGGTATAAATAGACTTCTGAAACATCATTATTTGAAGCATACACCATGAACATGAATTATTTGGTGATTTACCAAGTTCTTATGTTAACTTGTTATTATTGATCTTATACAGCAATATGTCGAGCCTCACAAAGCATGATTTCAAGCCTTTAAACTTAGAAGGCCAGAACTTTCTCAACTGGAGATTGGATGCTAAATTGCACCTTCAATCCAAAAGCTTAGCTGACGCAATTGTGGCTGATAAGCCAATATCTGCACAAGATAAAGCGAATGCTTTAATTTTTCTAAGACATCATATTCATGATGATCTCAAGGCCGAGTACTTAACAGTCAAGGACCCCTTGGTGCTATGGAATTCTCTAGCTGAGAGATATGATCACCAGAAAATGGTCATACTACCAGGTGCACTTCATGAATGGCTCAATCTACGTTTCCAAGATTATAAGACACTTGCAGCCTATAATTCAGCTATGTTCAGGATTACTTCACAATTGAAATTATGTTGTGAAGAAGTGACAGAGCATTCCATGCTAGAGAAAATATTCACCACATTTCATGCGACTAATATGACCCTATAACAGACGTATAGGGAGAGAAATTTTAAGAAGTATTCCGAACTCATTGTTGTCTTACTCGTGGCTGAGAAAAATAATGAGTTATTAATCAAAAATCACACTAGTAGACCAACTGGGTCTACACCAATTCCAGCTGAAGTAAATGCGACTAGTGCTCGAAAAAATATGACCAATAATAGGGGTCGAGGAAATCACAGATGTAGAGGGAATGGACGTCGTGAAAGCCAAAGAAATGACTACAATCCGGGTCCAAAGAACGATATACAGTTAAAAAATAAAGGATTTAATCCTCGAAGAAACAATGCTCAAATTCCCAATGTAGCTGCCCTAACTGATATTTGCACACGTTGTGGAAAAGCTGATAATTGGATGCGAAACTGTTGCACCTCACAAAAAAAAGTGGACGAGTATGAAGCCTCAAAGGGTGTGGAGACTAATCTCATGGAGGGTACAACACACATGCATTTTAATGATTTCTTTCAAGATAAGGATAGAAACACAATTTCGAAATACCAGTTCAATGCCATGATAGGCGAAGTCAATGAATAGTTATTGTATGCTTATCTAAGTTTATTTACTTTCCACTTTGAATAAAGTGGTCATTATATGATCAATAGTCTAGGTAGTTTACTTTCTTTGAAGCAATTTCATTTAGATTTAGATTAAGTTATAAAATTGACAATATGCCAAGTTTAACCATTTAGTAGCATATTAATATATTAATAATTTTTGCTTTTGAAATGTATGGACAATGATGATGGCATATGTTTGATAGATAGTGCAATAACTCGCACTCTATTGAAAACTAGGAAGTTTTTCATAACATATGCCTCAAACATTGCCAAGGTGACCACCATTGCTGGACCCGTGCAGATTATAGAAGGTTATGGTAAGGCCGATGTTGTGTTGCCAGATAGAAAATACTTAGTCATTCGAAAGTATTATTCTCTAGTAGATCTAATAGAAACCTACTCAGCTTTGGAGATATTCGAATGAACGAATTTTATGTTGAAACTATGAATGATGATAACAAAGAGTATCTTTGTATCACCTCTAATGTTGGAAGCAATAAACTTACATTAGAAAAGTGCAAGTTAATCTCCTCGGGGCTATATCAAACTACTATGAAGGTAGTAGAATCTCACCCCATCACTAGCAAAAGGTTAAAGGATCCAAGGAATGTAATCCTTTGGCATGACAGATTGGGTCATCCAGGATCGACTATGTTGAGAAAGGTCATCAACAATACCAACGGACATAATTTATCATACCAAAGTCTTTCTTTTCCTGCTGAATATTTGTGTGTAGCTTGTTCACATGGTGAACTAATTATAAGACATTCACTTCTCAAAATAGCTTCTGAATCACCACTATTCCTTCAGAGAATACAAGGTGATATTTGTGGACCAATTGATCCTGCTAGCGGACCTTTCAGGTATTTTATGGTTCTAATAGATGCTTCTAGTCGATGGTCAAATATTTTCTTACTCTTATCTAGAAATTTTGCCTTCTCTAAGTTACTTTCTCAGTTGATTAAGCTTAAGACTCATTTTTCTAACCAATATGTTAGAACGATTCGACTTGATAATGCAGCTGAGTTCAGTTTCCGTACTTTTGATGATTATTGTGCTTCTGTAGGAATAAAAGTTGAACATTTTGTCCTTCATGTTCATACCCAAAATTGTTTACCAGAGTCCTTGATTAAGCGTTTTCAGCACATAGCAAGACCTTTACTCATGCAATCAAACTTATCTGTTTCAGCTTGTGGACATGCCATATTACATGTTGCTAAATTGATCATTGTTAGGTCAACCGTATACATGAATTTTTACCATCATAACTTGTGACAGGCCATCAACCTAACATGTCTCATTTGCGTAAATTTGGTTGTACTGTTTATGTTCCTATTCCTCCTTCTCAACGCTCTAAAATAGGACCTCAGTGCTGTTTAGGAATTTATATTAGTTTTTATTCGCCCTCAATTATTAGATATTTGGAACCTTTAATTGGTGATATTTTTACTGCTAGATTCGCAGACTGCCATTTTGATGAGTCTAAATTTCTACCATTAGGGGGAGATAAGAAAGAAAAGAATGTTCTTATAGAATTATTCGCTACAAATAAATGACATAAATTATCGTAGGATAATCACACTTTGTCTCATCTAGATCCTCGTACTAATCAATGTGAAACTGAGGTACGAAAGATATTGCATCTACAAGAGATTGCAAATCAAATGCCATATGCAGCTAAAGTGATTAAATCAAATGTGCCCGCTGCAAATGCGCCAGCTCGAATTGATATCCCCGTAGAAAAAAATAGCAGAGTGGCTAATGAATCTACTACACGCCAGAAGCGTGGTAGACCTATAGGTTTGAAGGACTTAGTCCCTAGAAAGAGAAAATGTCCAAGTAACGCTCTTAAGGAGGTTACACATAACGCTCAAGAAGAGGTTATGAATAATAGATCCATACTCTCTGAAAACCAAAAAGAGATTATTTTCTTAGAAAAGATACAAACCCAAGAGGAGGCCCAGGTACCTGAAGCAAAGAGATCTCTATGTTTTATACATATACAAAGTATGGGATCGCAAAAATATAATAATAGATGAGATATTTTCATTCTAAGTAGCTACTGAAATATCTAAGGGCATTGATGACACTGAACCACGTTGCATCGATGAATGTCGACAAAGAAAAGATTAGCCAAAATGGAAGGATGTTATTCAAGCAGAATTGAACTCCCTTAATAAACATGGAGTGTTCGGACCTATAGTACAAACACCAAAAGACATCAAACCGGTAGGTTACAAGTGGGTGTTTCTAAGAAAGCGAAATGAAAAGAATGAAATCGCTCAATTTAAGGCACGATTAGTAGCACAAGGGTTTTCTCAGAGACCTTGGATTGATTACGAAGAGACGTATTCTCCCGTAATGGATGCAACAACATTTCGTTATTTGATAAGTCTGACAGTTAAGAAAAAGCTGTACATTAGACTTATGGACATTGTAACAGCCTATCTATATGGGAATTTAGATAGCGATATCTATATGAAAATCCTAAATAGATTTAATCTACCCAGCTCAAAAGCTAAGAACATGCATTCTATAAAGCTAAGATGTTCATTGTATGGTTTGAAATAATCCGAAAGAATATGGTACAACCGTCTTAGTGAATATATAAAAATGGAGGGATATGAGAATAATCCTATATGCCTATGTGTCTTCATAAAGAAATCTAAGGAGGGTTTCATTATAGTTGCAGTATATGTCGATGACATAAACTTAATTGGGACAAGATATGAAATCAATGAGACTGCAAACTATCTGAAGAAGGAGTTCGAGATGAAAGATCTAGGAGACACGAAATATTATCTCGGATTATAAATTGAGCATTGCACTAATGGAATTTTAGTTCATCAATCCAAATACACAAAAAATATATTGAAATAGTTCAATATGGATAAAGCTCATCCACTTAGAACTATAATGATTATTCGATCTTTAGATATCAATAAAGATCCATATCGTCCTAAGGACGATAATGAAATAATGCTAGGACCCGAAGTACCGTACCTTAGTGCCATTGGAGCATTAATTTATCCATCATAATGTACAAGGCCAGACATATCATTCTCTATCAATTTGTTGGCTAGATATAGCTCGGCGCCAACTCACAGACATTGGAATGGCATTAAACATATGATGAGATATCTTTGTGGAACTACCGACATGGGATTATTTTATACTTGTGGTTTATCTGACATTGCAAATCTAGTTGGCTTTGCAGATTCAAGTTATTTATCTGATCCCCATAAAGATCGTTCATAAACTGGATATGTGTTTCTTAATAGCAATGCAACTATTTCTTGGCGTTCAACAAAACAGACAATGGTTGCTACCTCAAATTACTCATATTGGCTCTCCATGAAGTAAGTAGAGAATGTATTTGACTGAGATCGTTGATTCAACATATTCGTAGCTCTTGTCATCTTTCCCCTACCATAAATACTCCAACTGTTATTCATGAGGATAATGCAGCATGTATTGCACAAATTCAAGGTTAATTTATTAAAGGAGATAGGACCAAGCACATCTTACCAAAATTTTTCTATATTCATGAGCTTTAGAAGAACTTTGATATTGACGTCCAACAAGTTTGCTCAAGTGATAATCTTGCAGACTTGTTCACCAAATTATTGCCAAAGTTAACTTTCCATAAACTAGTTCATGGAAATGGAATACGACGTCTTCATCAGCTGACTGTTCAGGATCAACATCATCAGGGGGAGTGATTATTTTCAGGGGAAGATATATTTTGTATGGACTATAACGCATTGTACTCTTTTTTCTTAGTCATAAATTTTTTTCCATTGGGTTTTTCCTGACAAGATTTTAATGAGGCAACATTAAGCGTGTCCAATACCTATATAAGTCATCCTAAAGATTGTACTCTTTTCTTTCGCACATGTTTTGTCCTAATGGGTTTTCCTGGTAAATTTTAACGAGACAATAGGCTTAGAGATGGTGGTCATCCAAAGGGGGAGTGTTATAACGTGGGTTACTAAAGGGTTGGATTCTCACTTTGTATTTTAGTCCCACATTGGTTAGAGATTAGTATTACACCTTTATTGGATTGTATAAATAAGGCCTTTGTCTCCCACTATGCGATTACCCCAATAAGAGATCTTCTCTCCTATTTTCTTTTTCCTTCCTCTACGTTTATTCAAACACAATAATCTCATTCAGCAATTTTAAAGTGTCGTTCATCCACTTAATTATCTCCCTTTATAAGTCATTAACTCATGTTACTATAATAGAACCTTTGGTCTAATGCTCATTTGTTACAATCTTACCACGCCCCTGATCCAGGATACTGGAGAACAGGAATGACTCAGCCAACCGTACCTTACGAAATACCGAAACAACCTGCAATGTGTTAAGGTTGTCTAAAGACAAGGGGTGTATACTACAATCAAGTCTCCTAAGGTCAAGAACTTCTATGTCTCAATCATTCAAACAAGTAACAATAATATAGAACATTTCAGAATAAGCAGTAAGGCATCCCAAATGCCACATCAGAATATTCTTTAGAGATCAGACGATACAAAATAATATGTCAGATGCAAGATTAAAGTATACATAACAGTGAGTCAGCTGCAGCCTGAATGTACACAGTTATATAAGGAACAAATGTCCAGATTTGTTGGCTAACAAATGCCGGTGACTAAACGTCTAAAAGAGAAGAATGTATAAGATGAGCATTGAATAAAGGAACCCACTCGTGTCCCTCAGCAGCCATCCTTCTGGTGCATGCCATCAGTGAGGGTGAGAAGCTGGATCCTTTGGTGGTAGCTCTAAACATAGCCATACAAAACCAGAGGGGTTAGACCCTAAATAGCAAGTACCACAAGGAAGTACGAAATAAAGAAACAAAACCAGATCTAGCATATAGTGCAAGAGCCAACAATTATTGGCTTGTACCCCATCTTTTGGGATAACATGACACTTATTCACCAAACAAGGATAGAAATGCCATGCCACCCAAGATAAGGTATGTCCCATAATTATGGTCAAGCTAGGATTCTGTATCGTAGTTCGGTCCATACTCCATCATAGCATAATGACCCAACTCTCCCACCAAATAAGGACAGAAGTTGAACACCACACTATGATAGTCAAAGTCCCTAAGCTACTAGTAGAATTACAATCACAACCAAGTCAGATTAGAACGGCCAAACAATGTTACCGCTTGTTATGTGGAGTCTGGGGTTATCCCATATATAATAATAAGCATCCTCAGATCGTGCCATGTCGAGCAGGGCTAACCGAGTCAATATTATATAAGTTGAAAAGTATGATTGCACCAGTTCCCTGTGGGGACATCGCGCTAATTGTCGCACTAGTCTCCCGTAGGACAACCGCGCTGATAAATCAGTAACAATTCCAACCTTCCTATTGGAAAAAATGTTGGCTATATCTTAAATATAAAAGTCAAATATTGTACTCCACTACATGTGGATGATATACAATATCCGTAGCGACCAGCCTTACATGCCATGAAAATTATCACGGAGCGGCCCATCACGCACGATCTCAGGATGCCTTTTCGTCTTCATGTTCTAATAAGCTTTTATGTTATCTAATTAACCCTATAGTGATATGGAATTCCCTGTCGTGGACACATGAACATTCTCCTTAATTATGTCATATAGAGTACGGGCATATTTGATACAAATCTATTTAATATAAGGAGTCAAACCTGGATTCATCCAAATATAGATGCAACATTCAAACAACTAATAACCTAGCCACACTATGGTTCTGACCCATTATTATTTTCGTGCCAATAATTCAGGAATATAATATTATGCACCGAGCATGAATTATCATGTCACGTTCAGTGTACATATTGGCCAATGTCCCATACTCACTGTACAATATAGCTATTATAAACAGGCGAATAGGACAAGTGTATCAGGATGAATATAATAACTAAGTCAGTATACCAAACCTATCAGTTGGTCATATGAATCATGTTTTGATCGAGTCAGGAGTCATAATTAATTATCACTTTATTATATCGATAAATGATGATAAGAGTAGTGCGAGAACCCCTCGAGATCAAATCCACAACCCTTAAACCAAATAATGACTGGGGTTGTAGAACGTCATCCGAGTTAAACTACGTCTCTTATTCTATCCAACGTATAATAAAGTGATCCCAGAATGCAATATAATTATTATGTCCAGGTTCGATTGCCACTCATCATGGTCAGGGTAATCACACACACTAATAAATAATAACAAATAAAATAAATACTGCAGAAAATGGATAAGGGAGCTGTATGAACCCCTCGAGATCAGATATACAATCCTTAAAACCAAACAAGGGCCGGGATTGCAGATCCTCACCCAAGTTGAACTACACTCCTTACCCTATCGAACACATAAGAATAAAGTTAGAAAGGAAACATCAAGCATAATCAGGGCCACATCTACAGGGCTCTCAATAACAAGTCTATGATGGGTGATGTACATTATGGCCAAGAATCTCATACAAATATCAATAAGGCAATAGTCCTTAACATCACTCAATAATATGTCGAAGGCAACAAGAAATCACAAGACATGCAAGTGGCGCATAATCACCAGGGAAACACGTATAGGTACACTTTGCAAAAGTACACGAGATAGGCAAAACAAGGTTGGCGCATAACAACCAATAACCAAGTAGTGGCGCACTCCTATAAAAGTTTACACTCTACAAGAGAAGAAAGGTAGGCGCATAAAGCTAGGCAGACAGACTTGGCGCACTTCTCCAAAAGTGCGCGAGCTACATGGGTCTTGGCACTCAAGGCCAAACAAAATAATGGTGGTACACAATGCCAACAAACAAACAACTCAGCGCACTCTCATAAAAGTGCACAAGAAGACACTCAGCGAAATTTGTTGAAGTATGCCAGCAACACGGAGTAGCGCATTCAGCAAAGTGCGTTAGCTAAAAGACGACAAGAACTAAAAGATAAAATACAAGTTCCAAGGCCGGCGCGACAGTCGATGGCACAATAGTCGAGGAATCGAAAATCAAGATATGCCAAAGTCAGAGCTCGCTTATCGAGGCTAAACCGAGCAAGAGTACGCCAAGAGATAACAAGTGTGTCGGGTCATTAATCTATAAAAAATGTGCCAACCGTTAAGCGTCAAGAAAGTGTGGTAAGGGTTATATAAGAACGACGCACTTTTGATAGTAAATGCATAATGTGTCAATTGTTCATCGGTCTGTTAATCTAGTTAAAAGTGTGTCAATCAATAGAAAATTGGTCAGAAGTGCGCCGGAAGGTAAACTGGCACACTTTTGCTTGGTTCGTTAATTCGTTAATACATCAATTGTGCGCCAGAGGATGAAGTCTTCCAAAAGTGCATTGTTTGCCATTAAATGAGTTTGTGTAAAAATTTGTATTTAAGGAACGAAGAAGAGTACAAAGAATCTTAAACAGAATTGTCTAAGTATAATATTTTGTTCTGGGTGTGGCAATGGACAAGGACTGCTTTGGAGGCTCCTTTACTCCATTGACTTTTCGACGTAGGGCGAAGAAGCTTATGCTCTTTCTTTGCTTGGCTCTATATGCTCTTTGTTCCTCCTCTCCCTCTCTGTGTGTCTCTCCCTTTGGGTAGGCCGCCCGGGTATATATAGTCCTCCTTGGGCGTGCATATATTTTGTGTCGCATGGATGATGGAGGGTGCCATGTGTACCTTCTTAACAAGGTACAACTATAACCGTGAGTAGGCCAAGCTGACACGTGGGCACTTGTTAAGATTTTTCGTTGTTGAAGATCTGGGCAAAATTTGTCCTTGGTGTGCATGACTCAGTCAGTTTTGACATATGGCCCGCACTTGGTTAGAGAGGCTACTTTAGTTGTAACGACAAGACTTGATCTTCATGAAGTCTGGGACGTATGTGGCCTGAGGTACATGAGACGCTTGAAGTCTGGAATGCATGGGGCCAGAGACGCTTGTAACGCATGGAGTCTGGGACACATGGGACCAGAGACACATGGAACACAAGGAGTTTAGGATGCATGGGATAAGAGACGCATGGAACGCATTGAGTTCGATCTCTTAGTATAGAGAATGCATAGAATGTAAGGAGCTATTGAATTAGTTGATTTCATACCAAAAGGGTAACCGAGTTCGATCTCTTAGTATGGTAGACTTTGTAAATGAATATGGCATGATTTGGTGGATAGGTTCTTTGGTTTATTTGAGTGGACTAGGTATCTAGGTATATGTACTTGGGATTTTGCCAATGTGACTCAGCTTACATTAGTTTTAGACTCAAATAAATAAAAGATTACATTTAAATAGAAACCAATAGCTGTTGCAGAGTCTGTCTTTAGTACTGACGGAGTTGATATGCTTTGCATCGAGTATCTACTTCATCTGTTTTTACGATATGATGTTTGACGATTATCAGAATCAGATTGACTGTGACCACTTTGTGTCAACAATCTCCCCATTATGATAATTGATAAACTATGCCAAAATACACATATGGTAAGTCTGTTGTAGCCTTGATGCAAATAGTTGAAATGTAGATAAAGTTTCCTTGAACGTAGATCTTTCCGTTGAAAACTAGCTTTTTAGAAAAAGCTCCCCCATAAGTAGATCTTTCCTTTAAACGGGAGCATTTGAATGACCTGTAACTTGTCATTTCTTTATAGCAAAATTAGGTGTAGATATATCAACAAAATATATCACAGTTATATGTTTATCAACCATACATCAACTATAATCGAAATATTTTGTTTATCATATTTTGTCATTTCTCTTCCTTTGTCAATATATCATAGTGGAAAAACTCTTCCGTAATGAGTGATTATGACAAATTTGAAAAAAGATAAATTAATCAGAACATGCATTGCTTTAATCAAAATAAGTAACAAGACTAGAAAATATATAGAGATGCAAAATTATAAATGTTTTACGAACATTTTAAGCAAATGTTTCTAGTACACTGAAATAGAAAAACTAATACATTCACATAGCCACAAGAAATTATCACAAATCATCATCAACAGCATCAGCAAGCAGGTGATCATCAAAGTATGCTCCGGTAGGGTCGAAGTACTGCTGAACAAATGGGTCATCGATCATGTAGCCTGAGCGGGAAGGATCATGAGCCGCTGGGTGAGGTGCAATAGGATGATGGACTAGGTGATAATGAAGATCTGCTAGGGAGTTGGCTAAAGTGTGAGCCTGAATAATGGTGCAATAAGACTGGTTGCGAAGTCGAGTGATAATCATAGTGTTCTGATCCTGGTGTTGAGCAACTATCATCTCGTTTTGCAACCTAAATTGCTCGCAAAACATCTCTTGGATTGAGTCTAAGGTAACAAGCTGTGCAGAGGATGATGGAGTAGGAGCAGGAGGAGCTGGATCAGCTAGTGCATCAAAAATAGATCTAGATGAGTCATCCTCATCAGGAATAAGAGAAATCGGCTGAATCCTGTGGACTTTGGTCAGGTAAGCTGACTCGGATAGATAAGTGGATTCTTCCATAGGAATATGAAAGTGCTCAAAGATGAGTGGTAGATACATGGCATAAGGAAGTTAACGTTTGTGTTTACAATAGTCAATCATCTGCCGAATCATGGTTTAGGAAGGCTAAAGGGAGTGGATGTGTAAAAGTGATATAAAGTAGACATCTCCCTATAGGTCACATCATCTTTGGAGGTTTGCTTGGGAATGATAGCACAATATATGATACGATAAAGTTCATAAAAATATTAGTTAAAATAACGAGCACAAAACTTTCCACCAGGACAAGGATGAGGGGCGCAAAGTATGTCCCTAAAGGAATCAAGAGTGATGTCGTCTCTGAAATTGAGTTTGTCGATCTCAATTAGGGCATCTCCTTCATTAGGGATTTCAAGAATTTCACCCAAGGTTGTATCGTTAAATTTAATATCGATTCCACCCACTCTTGAAGAAATAGACCATTGATTATGAGATAGATTGCAATAAAATATGCAAATGACATTCAAATATATGGGTTTTCTAGTTTTGACTAGAAGATAAAGATAGAATTCTACAAGTTTAGATTTTTGGACATAAAAAGTAGTAAAATTAATAGGATTGTCCTTGCAAATATTTTTTACACAAAATTATTGAACCATCGATTTGAGGCACCAATAGAAGTAAAAATAAAGTCACCATATTCTTCTGGGTTTGGAATATTAGGAGAAAATAAGGAATAGATAACATCATCACTAGATGGTTGATAAGAGGAAGCTTCATTTGCTTTTCTCTTATTTTTTCCAAATTTAGGAGCCATGAATTAGGGTTTGAGAATGTGAAGATTGTACCTTAAAAAGATTAAAGGGGATGAAGGAGAATCTTACCAAGAGCCTTAGATCTCAAGTTGAGTGAGAAAAAGCCTTTGAGGAAGGAGATCACAAAACTAGGGTTTGGGAGGAAAGAGTTTGTTCTTGGTTTTGAGAAGAAGGGTTTGGGAGGATGAAGTAATGAGATCAAATCTATGGCTGCTGCTGTTATATAAAACACTTGAACCGAATTTGGACCGAGTTCGGACCGAGTTCGAACCGAACTCTGTCCGAGTTCTGATAGCTCAGAATTTTAAAAATATTTTTTTTTTAGAATGCTATAATACACTACCAGAAAAAGTCAAATTAGCGACGTTTAAAAATGTCGCTAAATGACCAAAAAATGTCGCTAATTACGTTTAGTGACGTAATTAGCGACGTTTTAAAGAAGTCGAAAAAAGCAAGTCGCTAAAAGAAAAAATGTCGCTAAACGTCGCTATGCCGACTTATTTTAGCAACTTTAATGTGTCGCTAAATTTAGCGACGTTTAGCGACTCAGCATCACTAATTAGTGACGTTTATTAACATTGCTAAACGTCGCTAATTAGCGACTTATATAGCGACGTTACAGCGATGTCTTTAATGACCTGGCAATACTGCCATGTCAGCAATTTGCGACGTACAACGACGATTTTAGCGACGTTTTTAGCGACGTCATTAGCGACGTGTAGCAACATCGCTAATTAGCGACGTAGTTAGCGACGTATATTAACGTCGCTAAAAATATCGCTAATTTTACAAAAAAAATAAAAAAAAAGAATACTGAATTGAATTTTTAGGTTTGCCAACCCCCTTGGGTTGAACACTCAACACCGGTAAAATAACATATCTAATATGAATAATATAAAAAAAATTGAAGAAAAGAAAGCATCCAGCAAATCTCATCATAAAGAATATGGCAAATATATATCCATACAATCGCGTCCTAAATAATAAAAAAAAATACAAATATCCAGCAAGTAGCTATACTACTGCGGATCTGCAGGAGGCTGACCATCGGCGCGCCTGAAGGATAAGAACACTCATACTCATCCCGTGGAATCGATACCGATGTCGATGGAGAAGGCAGTGACGTCGGTGGAGTCTGTGTCAATATAGGCGCACCAGGAGGCCGTACCTGCTTCAAGTCTGCGAGTCGCTGGTTGTAAGAATCCATGGTATATAACAGCCTCGTACTGCTACGAACCATTGAATCCTGTATCATCGTCAGCCTCTCGCCCATCGATAGCTGTGATGCATGCAGCTCCATGATGTTACGGTCTATCGAGGCTCTAATATCATTTGTCAAATCCTGGAGCTCCATCATGCTACGGTCGAGCATATCGAATCGTGCGATGAGCGTCGGATCGTCCGCCTGCGGCTGGGACCGGGGCTAATCCTCCATCCTTCGCAGCAACTCGTCACGGAGAGACGCAATCTGACGGTCAACGGCCTCCTAGACGACCTTCTGCACTCTGGCCGACGACTGCGAGGGTTGCGACTGCGAGGGCTGTGTGGAATGCGCAGCTGTCGGGGAGGCCCTAGATGACTGCGTCGCAACCAGGGCGCCATAGGATCCCGTACCGTAGTACGTACCCCTCTGGAGACCACCAGTTGCGGTCACCCACAGGTCGTCCGCCAACGGAGCTGGAGCGGGCTACGAGGAAGTACCAGCCTCTCCAAGTGTAGGTGCACTAGCAGTCGCCCGCTCACGCAGCCTAAGATACTCGGCCTAGAAAGGTTTGGAAACTCGATAATTGCCTAAGTTATATTAAAATTAACACAAAGTAAAGTAATACTTACATAGGTCTGCGAGGTCCTCTCATCAATGAGATTTTCGTCCTTGCGATGGGTGGCCCAGAAGACGGTCACCATGTTTGCATCCTCACCCCTCTGTACCTGTTAAAAATATATTATTTAGTACTAAACTTAAACATTTTTTCCAAGTACTATTTTATGGTACTTACATTAAAATAATATATTTTAAAAGAAAAAACATACCAAACGACAGAAATATTCTGTCATCGGAATCGAGCCACCATACCACTTGGCAGCATTCCGCCTAGCCGCCTTGGCCTTCTCAGACCTTTCCTTGTAGCTCGGATCATCGAATCTAGCCCTCATCGTAGTCCACTGCTCAAGCGTGATCCAACCTTGGATCGATTTTCCAGCACGATCACGAGCCTTCTGGTCATCCAGAGCATCTCGGATAAGCTTGGTGGCAACGGTAGGAAAGAGCCGCTCGATCAACTCAGCCCGGTACGGAGGATAGAAATACGTTTGCTACAATAGATAATTTAGTAAGTGAGCATCACGGATAAGTTATATAATATGCATAAATTAGAGGATTTATTTAATATACTTTTACCTAGAAGTGCGCAAACTAGAATGCCTTTCTCTCCTCCGGAGCCTCAGAGTAGTTAATCCAAGGGCCACGGTAGTTGTTCCTCAGAAATTGGCCCAGGCGTCTCTGAACTGACGATGAACGATATCTATACAGAGATAATTATTTTGATCAAAAAATCAATATACGATGAATAAAGAAATACACGATATATATTATACTAAACCATCTAATTGACTTACTTTGTACCGTCGGCCCAAATCTTTGTCCTCGTCTCCTCCGGAGGTGCCCATGGAGGATCTTGCTGATGCTGGGACAACATGGGCACGACCTCCTCGACATGCTCATCTGTCCCCATGGTTCCGTCAGCAGGAGGAACGCTGGACGAGGGTGTACTATCATGCCTGGAACTACTCGTGCCAATAGTCGGAGATGTGAGTGATCGATATACTGGAGTACTGTCACGACCCGCACCCTGTTTAGGGGTACGAGTGCATGGGTACGTCCAGCCTACGCCGCAGCATCGGCGGTAGAACGCTGTCTAGGTCGAGTACTAACTAACAATCTCACGCTAGTATCCAACTCCATAAGGAGATTCGGATAATACTATAAAAATATTCACAACATACTCAATCACAACTACAGCACGATAGAAATTCGAAGAAATAAAAGAATACAACACAAGTCTAGAGACAACATAATCATACCTGCAATCATTACTTCCAATCCCCAAGTGTGTCGGAACCAGTCTACTAAGGTCACAGTCTGGAAAAATATGTTCCAGTCAGGAAGGAGCAAAGTACATCTCTAAATAGCAGTTCTATATAAATGACATAAACTATGTAGCAGTTCTAGATGGAAATATACCAGATGCATGTATAGGTACGAGAAATGTACAATGAAGAAATACTGGAAATATTGTAAGTAATTGCAGGAAAAGAAACAATATGTCCATGAGCAAGAAACCTATGACTAAGTGTTTGAGTACTAGCTTTAACATGTGATCGGCTTGGGAACTTGATCAGGCTGGTTACATGTGATTAGCTATGATTCACGAAGGTCAGGCTAACCGTTGGTTAGCTATGATGCATGTAGAGGTCAGGCTAATCACACGTAACAGCTATGAGGCACTGAGATGGTCAGGCCGCACCCGACGTGAGATGTGGGGTGAGCTATGATGTATGAAAAGTTAGGTATGATCACATATCTACACTAAAATACTCCCCACCCCCGACTGGTATAGTAGATCCAATCATGGTACGCTATGGCACGGGATTCCCCAGGAAGGTAGCAAATCTCCCCGGGAATCAGTGTCTGTACATGCACAAGATAACAAAGAAAACAAGTCTTGTACAAGCTACACCATGAAAAGGAATAACATCTCATGACGAGATCCGTGTATACCAATCCGTGTAACCAATGTGTCAAGAACATGAATATCTACACTAGATACAGTGAACATAGGAGATATCATAAATTAGAAACTAATCAGAGAATGTACTCGCCTTGGGTCCTTAGCTGGTAATACCAATGTCATGTCCCAGAGTATCGTCTGGAGGAAACAACAGTCCTAAAAATATATCAAATACAACATTTGCATCAGATGCTACACTAACACAGTCTAAAAATACTGAGTTCGGGACATCTCTAGGTATGATACCGGTCACCTAGGATCACCTAGTAGGGATACGTAAAACACATTACACTTATTAATACTTACAGTATTTATACATGCACCAATTTAATTGTATTTACAATATATATATATGCATTTTTAAATACATATTTGATTTATACTAGTTGAACATTATATGTGTATACTCATACATAAAAATATATTTTAAAAATATATATATTGTTAATGTTATTATTAAAATATATACTAATACTAGTACATCACATTAAATACATATACAATACATTAATTGTATGTACAAGATACATATAAAATAATAGTTTCATGATTAAGAGTCAACCAAACCATTAGGTTTGTTTTAGAGATTAGTTAAAATATCATATACAAAAGTCTTATTAGAATTTAAAATAGTTCATTTTTATATCCTGCTTATATAACACTAATTTATTATAGGTATTCAACACATAGGTAATATTTATCTTAAAAAATATATAGATACATAAGCTTATGGACATAGTTATATGTATTTATAAATAAGGCTATAAGCAGTTACACATACATAAATAATCATATACTGATTTCACTATTAAGTATAATAGCGAAGTAACATCTCTATACTGAAAATTATTTGCACATATATAAATATATAACAGGTCACTTTAATAAAAATATTTAGTATATACATAATACTCTTATAAAGATATAACATCATACTACACATATTTAAACATTATACTAGTATCTCTGTAAACAGATTAGAGACGGGATTACCAGTGGTGAACAACTTGGCGATGTCAACGCGGGGAGGCGGGGCAAAATATGGTGGTTGACGGCCACGGTTGCGGTGGTCTCGATGGAGAGGTGGGGATGGCGAAAGACGACGGTGCTCGGCTAGATAGTTGCTTCGCCGGTTCAATGGTACACCGGTCGGGAACGAGAAGGTCTGCACGGCATTCGCAGCCACAGAAAACTGCTTGGCGCAGTTGCACCCCGGGGGTAGCAGTATGGTGCTCGCTCGCTCGAGGATTCTACGGCAGCGCTAGAATGTCAGAGAGCCGTGCTCGTCACTCGATGGTGGCGCACGACTGTGAAGTCGCCGGAGGAGAGAGGTGTTGCTGCTGCATATGGAGACGCGTCAGTGCAGCTGCCTCACGCGGGAGCGGTCAGGATGCGGCGGTACCACGACGCCGACGGCCAGGAGTGGGAGGAGGATTGAGCAGCGGGTCTGCTGCTCGCCGGAGAGATGTGGACGGATGGATGGATGCTGGTCGAAAAACTGAGCAGCGGGAGGGGGTTAGCCGGACCGGGATGAACGCAGGGAGTCGGCTTGGCTTGGTCGCCGGAGGGTTGATGGGATGGTGGTGGTGTAGGTGATGATGGTGGTGATGATGACAGCAGTCGATGGCCGCCGGAAGGGAGTTGGTGAAGCCTGTGGTGGTGGTGTGCTGATGGAAGGAGGAGATGGAGGGAGTCTGCCGGAGTATGGACTTGGCCGGTGCAGCGGGACTCGGCCGGCCGGAGTAGTTGCCGCGTGGAGAATGGAGGGTAGTGAAGGGAGCAGGCCGTGGGGAATAGGAGTACAGCAGGGAGTCGGGGAATAAGCACAGTGTCGCCGGAGTATGCCGGTCGGGTGGCTGAGGGAAAAGTGAGATGGGGGATGATGAATAGTGTTCCCCCCCCTCTCACAAATTTGAATTCAAATTCCAAATAAAAGAAGAAGAAGAAAAAGGAAGAAGAAGAGAAGAAATGAGAAGAAGAAAGGAAGAAGAATTTCTTCCTACGTTGGAGAGGATGGAAAATTGTGAGGAGGTGGGGGCTTGCTTGGGGATTAGGGTTTTCTAGGGAAATGGGTTGATGTGACATTAAATAGTAAAAGGGGTGAGAGGGTGTGTGAATCTAATGGTGAGGATGGACCCACTTTAAATGAGTGGTCCAGATTGGACATGAAGAATGTTCATATGGGGATAAGGGTGATAAAAATATTAAGGATTCCCCCTTTGGTTTAAACAAATGGGTGTTTACACCAAAACTGCAAATTTGTAAATTAGCCCCCTTACATTTGGGTATTTGCACAGACGCATGAAATGACAAAAATTTGGCGGGCGATTCGAGGTCCGATGTTTTGTAGGGTCAGGGGGCGCTGTAAGTTTGGTGTGGGCTAAAATAGCAGGACACTGGAATTAAATTGGAATTTCAGAATTGGTTAAAATAGTATCCTCAATTTAATTAGAAATAAATACAAGTGGTGTTCTAAAATTAATTAGGAGTACACGGGGCCAAAATCAGGTCAAGTCATCAATACCAATAATGAAGAAGACTCAGAACAGAATATTACCCTAATTTGGGCCGCACGAAAAATAGGTCAAGATTGCCTCAAATTTTCGATTGGAACGCACAACGATACAAAATAGGAATTTAAAATAAACGTTCGCGACGATTTTTGTGCGGCTAGAAATAATGCACAGAGAGCATAATTATGAGTTGCAAAAAAAATAGCAGAATGGAAGGCGGGCATGTCTAGGGCAAGATTGTGAAATTTGTTGGAAGACAAAAGTCAGGATACTGCTCCAAATATCGAAGCAAAGGCAATGCGCAATAATTAAATAAAAATACGGTAATTAAATACAACCTCCAATAACTTAATTCTAAAATAAACAATTAACCTCAAAATCCCAAAATTCGGACAGGTGTTCCTCTACTGGGCTTCTAGGTCAAGTCTGCTAGCTCAAAACAAATGAACACTGCATCTATCACTATATTTAATTACACATCACATATAATTATTTTAAATAAATAAAAATTAAACTTATCATGAAATTATCTAATTGTAACTACCATAATATTAAATATTATAAAAAGTCGAAAATACCCCTGGTTTCAGAATGTGGTAGTGACAAGTACTGGGCGACGATGATCCGGAACCAACAGTAGACAGTACCGGAGGAGCACCCTGTCTACCTCGGGACCTGTCGAATCCTCCGCGTCGTCCTGTCATATCTGATAACAACATATGATGAATATAGAAAAACACAAATATATAGTACATTCTACAGTCGAAATATGATGCATATCTCAAAGCATTCTACAGTCAAAATATAATACATATATTCGTTAAAATAGTACATTCTACAGTAAAAATATAGTTATATTCTACAGGCAATATATATTATTTTTAATCATCTTCAGAAAATTTATCTTGTTCGCCTTCCTCGTCTTCCTCTTCCTCTTCCTCTTCCTCCTCATCGTCTTCACTTTCATCTACTTCGTCTTCCTCTTCGGATAATTCTACATCTTCTACATTATTACTCGTGTAATGAGTAACTTTCGTTGAGTCCACATCTATAATATTTGTTACAAGAGGTAGATCGTCCTCCTGATAAGCTATTTCGTCAATGTCAAAGGTATTTCTAGCTTTAGTCTTGCATACTGCCCACCAATCCGACCTCGCTGTCCCCCGCCTAGGATAAGTTTTGAAGTACACGAGCTGAGCCTGACTTGATAGGACAAATGGTTCGTAGCCTTGATATCCACACTTGTAGTTTATATCCACAAGGCCATGATTGTCAATTTTCTAACCTTGATCTTGAATCGGATCGAACCATTCACACTTGAACAACATGATATTAGCAGGTTCTGTGCCATAATTATATGTTAACTCCACAATCTCTCGTAAGATGCCAAAGAAATCATTGCCTGGATTGACGTCTTTGTAGTTCGAAGATTTGATACACAAACAACTGTTTTTTGTGTAATCAAGATCCAGAAAGCTGTCTCTGATAGGAGCATTTGTTGACTTGAACCTGAACCCATTCACACAGAAACTTGGCCATATTTTAACGACAATAATTGGTCCCTTGGCTAGAGTTCTAATAGATTCAGTCTCGGGTGTTATTAGACGATCGACCTAAATACCAAAGTAGCGATAGTAAGTTATTTGTTTTGCAAGTGCAGAAATAAAAAGTAATTACCAAGCATCTTACATATACGCTCAACCAAGAAGGAAAATGGCATCTCATTTCTTGTTCTACTTCTTCGTCTGTTATGTAGGGTCTAACCGACCTCAACTCATCATTATATGTGCTGAAAAATAATGAAGCAACTGCTGATTAGTAGCATAATAGTATCTTATACTATTACATTGAGATGATGTAAATGTGGACATATTAATTACTTACCCCTCTAGCTTCTCCACTTCATCCTCGTTGCAATTGAGTAATATATACAACTGAGCAGCCCTTAGCTCGTCGTCATTCCAATATTTCTTTTTTATTTTTCCCGAAGGCTTTCCGGACGTATTGAATACTTTGAGTATTGCATCATTAGATTCCTGATATGCGTCGTCGTTTCTTGGAGCTTTCGTTCTATTAGTAGCAACATGTTCAAACGTCGAGCAAAAGTTTGTAATTTCTTCGAGAACATAAGCTTCACAAATAGAGCCCTCAACTCCCGCACGAAAAGCATTTCGGTTCCTCCGGTACGGATGATCCTTCGGCAAAAATTGTCGATAACAATCGAAGAAGCATGGTTTGCCTCCGTGTTTCAAACGAAAAGCCTTAGTACGGTCCATGCAATACGGACATGAGAGAAGACTATGGGTGCTCCATCCCGATAATATTCCATAGGCCGAAAAGTCGTTGATGGTGCACATAAGTGCTGCCCTTATCTGAAAGTTCGGCTTTCTAGAAACATCGTACGTGTTGGCACCTACTTTCCACAGCTGATTTAACTCATCTATCAAAGGTTGTAAATATACATCAATGTTCCTCTTCGAATTATTCGGACCCGGGATAATAACGGTTAGGAACATATACGGAGTCTTCATACACATCCAAGGCGGTAGTTGTACGAAGTGACGATCACAGGCCAACACGAATACTGGGAGCCCAAAAGTCCGAATGGGGTAAAACCGTCAGAGGAGAGCCCCAATCTGACATTATGTGAATCTTCGACAAATTTTGGATACTCTCGATCAAAGTGCTTCCATGCTTCTCCATCGGATGGATGATCCAATACTCCTTCGATCTGTTTTTGCCTGTGCCAACTCATGTTTTTTACAGTCTCCTTAACCATAAACAACCGCTGCAACCGCGACGTCAAAGGCAAGTAGTGCATCGAATCGGTAGGCTTCCTTGCACCGACATACTTTTCTTTAACAGTGGCCTTGTAGCGATCAACACTACAGAATCTGCACGCATCTTCATCCTTGTCGTCTTTGTAGTACAACATGCACCTGTTGCGACATGCATCGATTTTCTTGTATCACATCCAAAGTGATCTCACCATCCTCTTAGATCGATAGAAGTCTTTAGGCAACTTTGCACCCTCGGGCAAGATCTCTATAATCAAATCGATCAGTCGATTATAACATTCTTGCGACATATTAAAATCGGACTTGATGCTCAATAATCTTGTAACCACCTCCAACGGTGAATGATCCTCACAACCAGGATATAGTGGAGTCCTTGCATTCTCCAGCAACTCCATAAACTTTGCAGCATCGGCATTCGGTGCCTCCTCAACTGCATCATAATTGTCCGAATTGAAACTAGGTCCTGCCGCATCATAATTATCCGGATTGAAACTAGGCCCCGCCGCATCACAAACCATGTTCACCAACCCGTCGTCATAAGCATCATGGTCGTGGATATCCATATACGGCTCCACATAGGGCTTCGACTCCGATGCTAGAGATACAAGTTCTCCGTGCGTGGTCCACTGATAGTAATTTGGCGTGAAGCCCTTCGAGTACAAATGATATGTAACTTCCACTTCTGGATGATATTTCCTGTTGCGATATCTCACATATGGACACTTAATTTTGGTACCGTCCATGTACTGAGGGAACACCTTGGCGAACTGCAGGAACTGTTGTACACCCTCAATGAATTCATCCCGCACACCGCACATGTCATCAGGATGATGGTTGTACATCCACGAACGATGACGCAGATAGTAATTCATATCCATTTCTAGATACTTCTGCAAAAATAACAGTATGTATCATATAAATTATTACATATAGTATGATTCTCTAAAGAAGAAGCTGACAATTAGCTAGAGGATCAATATAAGTGGCAAACACAGTAGCGTTTGTAGCATAGTTTGTGGGTATCGGCCGAAATCAAAACCATTAAAACTGCAAACACAGTAGCGTTTGTACCATAATTATGCGACTCGAATTTGTGACCAAGAATCAAGTCTTACTTCAACTGCTGATTAATGATGCAGTAGTTTTCTTTTTCTTTTTTACTTTCATATGTACATATCATGATTTCAAATATATATATTAACTGCAGATGTACTATTGAATATGTCAACTAAAAGTGCATTTTCTAATTTCACCTAAAATAAGTGAACAATATTATGAGACTCCATCCCATGACCCTTCTATGATTAACAGGCTTATTTGGTCTTTCTTAACAGTTGCAGGTACTAAACCCTAACCTATATTATATTTCTTATGTTTATAAAGCTTGGTCCTTTGCAGCACACATACACACATATATGATGCCAATTCAAGAAAGGTCAAGATAATTAAGAACGTACAAACAGTATTTCTCCGTATAAAATAGAATATTCTACAATATATACAATAGCTAGATTACAAGGAAGAAGATGACCAGGAATCCACGTGATGGGACTTAAGACTAGAAACAACGCAGCCGCGAACACTAAAGCCATGACTTGACTTTCTCTCTTGTAGCTATCACTAGATGCATGTAGTACGTTTTTAATTTGGCCCACATCGATCCTTCAACAACCTCGAACGAGTTTGCCATGGTTAATTAGCCCAAGTCCAAATGCCTAAAGTGTCAGGAGGGGGTGTGGCTTTGTATACACTGATATATGTAGTTCACTTCACTAGGCTGGGTTTGGGATTACTTTTTGGAGGCTGCTTCTGCTTCTGCTTTTGTCAACAATCTTACACAGCTATTAAAACTTGCTTCTACTGTGAACTTTTGGCAAACGACAACAATTCCAAACCAAGCCTAATAACTATAAACTGGATCTAATTATAACTATAACTATAGACTGGATCTAATTATAATCTGGATCTAATTATAGTCGTTATAACTACAAACGACAACAATTCCAAACCAAGCCTAATAACAATTCCAGACCGCGTTGAGCTTATTTAGATCTCGCAACGATGACGTCTGTGCCAGTGTCTGTGTCTGTGTATGTCGTGTCTGTGTCAGTGTCACATGTGTGTCCTGTGAGAGAGAGAGAGAGAGAGAGTTAGGGTTTACCTAGAGGAGGAGGAGGAGGAGGAGGAGGAGGGGGGGAGGACGCGGCCGGAGGGGGGAGGACGCGGCTGGAGGGGGGTCGCCGGGAGGGAGGAGGGGGCGCAGGAGGGAGGAGGGGAGCCGGAGGGGGAGGACGCGGCCGACGGGGGTCGTCGGAGGGAGGAAGGAGGAGCCAGAGCCGGAGGGAGGAAGGAACCGGAGCCTTTGAAATTTGGGAGAGGGAGCGGAAGAGATCGAAGGAAATGGGGGGAATCAGGCCTAAGTAAAAAATTTAGCGACGTTTTAGCGACGCCAATAATGACGTCGCTAATTTAGAATTTAGCAACATTTTAACGATATTTTAGCGACGCCAATAATGATGTCGCTAATTTAGTGACGTCTTAAACGTCGCTAATGACGTCGCTAAATGTCCAAAATATATACGTCGCAAAAAACGTCGCTAAAAGTCGCTAAATAAAACACATTAGCGACGTTTAGCGACCAAAATTGAACTTATAGCGACTAATCTTTTAAAAAATGAATAAAAGTTGCTAAACGTCGCTAAATGTTGCCAATTAGCGACGTCTAGCGATATTTTTACATGGAGTCGCTAAATTAGCGACGTTTTTACCTGGAGTCGCTAAAAAATGTCGCTAATCCTGCTTATTCTAGTAGTGATAGTTATATATAAAATATATAAGTGATCTTATAATAATACAAGTATAAAATATATGAGGTCTATAACTATGGCAGGCTATTATCAGTCATTGCTTTTAGAGAAGTCATTTAACAGAATTTATATACCAGTCAATTACTGAATGAAAGATAATTGTACTTGGGAAATGTTTGTAAATACCTCTTTGTATATCATTACTCAGTGAGATATTTTAGTTATTATTAATTAGCTGTAGGGGCTAATTTTCCTCTAGCGGTGGTCCAAAGACACTTAAGTACCGTGCCGCTTAAGGCTGTTTATACCTTGTTGACAGAAGGACCCTTTAGGCTTTTAACAATTATTTTTATACCTTTAGAGCATAATATTGAAGTGTTATTTAACAAGAGTTTCTTTGTACATGGTTTTTAAGAACAATTATATTACTATAGATAAGAAAATTTGTGTTACCATTATGACTTAATAGTCATGTTTCGTTATTGGTGCAATTGCTTATGAGAATATCTATTTAGCTTTTTGTAATCACTAACTTTCTCCTTTAGCATTACGTCTTGCCGTAAATTGTTTCACCTATATGATTAGAACAAGACTTTGGTATCCAGGATTTGGATCCATATTTTTTAGCTTTAGTAATCCACTTATACATATTCATATCAACCAATTTTCTAGCCTTACACTGAAGTGTAATGTGTCCTTTTAAACCACAATAATGACATATAGCATAGGCATTTGTGTTGGAATGTGTATGTGAAGTAGTGTGACATGTCTTACGTGGATATTTGTAATAGAATGCATGATTGTGTGAAGTATATTGTATTCTACATGCATGATAGTGTGAAGCATTTGATTTTCTTGCTAGTGTCTTGTTGTGAGTGCTCTTTTGTTTAGCCATGTGTCTCGTGTTAGACTGAATAGTAGGTTATACGACCTGCTTTCCCAATCTAATCTCTAACTTTTTAGAGGTGGCATATAAATTATCATATTTGGCAGTAAAAGCATCTATCTTAAGTGAGGCATTATAGTACTTCTCATTTTCCTGTTTTAAGTCCTCCTTAAGTTTATCATTTTCTTGATTGCTTTCATCACAGCAGTCAAGAGCTTCTTGTAAGCTAAGCTCAAGTTTGGAGATTTCAATTGATTCATCAGAAGAGGAGTTTTCTCTAGCTTTCTTAAGTAAGCAAATAAGTTGATCATTTTTAAGTTTATAAGATTTGATATCTTTTCGAGCTTGTTATAGTTTTTCTAAGCTTATTATAGTCTTCAAACAAATCATTAAAAGCATCCGATAATTCATCATATAAAATATCTTTTGCTAGAGAGTCATTATTTACCTCACTTACTATTAAGCACAAGTCTGTCGTATGTTGAAGGTTTTTATCATTTTCGTACTGGATGCTTACATTGATTGCTAGACTTTCGCTTGGGCATAAGTTTTCAACATCTTCTTCCTTTCTTTTATCATTGTTGCATTGAATATTTGTATCTTTCTTTGTACATGTAGCTTCTTCATTTTGATACAAGCTTGCAACATCATGAGGTTCTTCTTCAACTTCTTTGTTGTTTTCGTAGGTTGCTTCCAGCATTTTCCATATTTCATATGATATTTTGCACTTGGAGATAATTTTGAATTCGTCTTCTCCTAGAGTACAGTAGAGCATGTACATTGTCTTTACATCATTGCTTGCTGCTTTCTTTTCATCTTCGATATATTCATTATTTACTTTGTCAACTCTTTTGTAACCATTAGTAACGTAAGTCCATAAGTTAAAGCCAAGAGATTTTAGAAAAGCACTCATATGTATTTTCCAAAATAAGTAGTTAGTGTTGTTAAAAACATGTGGCTTATCAAGGAGTTGGCTTTCACCGTTGATAAAAAATAGTGATCTTGTTATTGCCATATGTTATACTCTTTGGATGTTAATCCGATAATCAAGAGAACTTGTTTTGATTATGAACAAAAGTTCCTATATAAAGAGTACCAGTTTTGATACTAATTGAGGAGAAAATGATATCAGCAATATCTGTATAAAGAGAGCACCTGTTCTGATACCAATTGAAAGAGCAATTGATATCAGTAATAGGTCAAATGTAAGAGTACCTGCTCTGATACCAATTATGGAGCAATTGATATCAGTAATAGTTCCAATGTAAGAGTACCTATTCTGATACCAATTGTAGGACCGTGTATGGCAACTCTAGGGGGGTGAATAAGGTTTATGTATGCAACAGAAGAAAATCACTTATTAAAATATAATTCTATAGCATATAATGGTAATCAACTACTAGTAGATAGAATATATCTCATGTGTAAGTGATACTACCAGCAATGTTATGAGAATATATAATAGAGTGAGAGAAAGCAAACGCAAACACCAAGATGTATACTGATTTCCCTCTAAGAGGACTAGTCCAGTCCCGAAAACTCAAGCTCAGAGTTGTATCCACTATAATCACCAATAGTGAATCACAAGCTTTGATCTGAAAGCTTGTCACTTCTTTTACAACCATGAGGTTTGATCCGAAGTCTTTCAACTTCACAGCTTGATAGAGAGAGTAACTGATTGAACAAAGCTCTTTGTAACTTAGAAGACTTCTAGACTGAGATCTCACTTGGCACTAGGGAGGCTAGGGAGTTGCTCTTTAGTTGGAAATGTTAAATCTTTAGGGGTTTGCTCACAATAGGATAGAAGACTTAAGAATGGTTGATTTATTGTTAGAATAAAGAATTACAATCCTATTTATAGGGTGTAGGCAAACAAAATTCGGCCAAAATTCGGATGGGGTTTAATTCAAATTTCCAACCGTTGGGCCAAGAAATCAGGAGCTTACATCAGCTTACATCAGTCCGAGTTCGGAACTGATTGATTTCATACCAAAAGGGTAACCGAGTTCGGTCCGAGTTCGGCACAAGTTTGGTTCGAGTTCGGTCTTTTAGTATGGTAGACTTTGTAAATGAATGTAGCCTGATTTGGTATATATGTTCTTTGGTTTATTTTAGTGGATTATGTATTTGGGTATAAGTACTTGGGATTTTGCCAGTGCGACTCAGCTTACATCAGTCATAGACTTAAATAAATGAAAGATTATATTTGAATAGAAACTAATAGCTGTTGCAGAGTCTGTCTTAAAACTGACGGAGTTGATATACTTTGCATCGAGTATCTGCTTCATCTGTGTTTTTGATATGATGTTTGATGATTATCTGAATTAGGTTGACTGTGACTACTTTGTGTCAACACTTTACTCCGTTGACTATCCGACACAGAGGAAAAAAGCTTATGCTCTTTCTTTGCTTGGCTCTATATGCTCTCTATTCCTCCTCTCCCTCTCTGTGTGTCTCTCCCTTTGGGCGGGCCATCCGAGTATATATAGTCATCCTTGGGCATGCATATATTTTGGGCCACATGGATGCTGGAGGGTGCCACGTGTACCTTCTTAACAAGGTATAGCTGTAACCGTGAGCAGGCCAAGCTAACATGGGGGCGCTTGTTGAGATTTTTCGTTGCTGAAGATCTGGGCAGTTCTCGTACTTGGTGTGCATGACTTGATTGATTTTAACACGTGGCCCGCACTTGGTTGGAGAGGGCTACTTCAGTTCTAACGACAAGACTTGGTCTTCATAAAGTTTGGGACGCGTATGGCCCGAGGTGCATGGGACACTTGGAGTCTGGGACGCTGGGGCCAGAAACACTTGGAATACATAGAGTCTGGGATGCATGGGGCCAGAGACTCATAGAATACATAGAATTTGGGACGCATGAGGCCAGAGACGCATGGAACGTATGGAGTCTAGGACGCATGGACCAAAGACGCATAGAACTCATGGAGTCTGGTATGCATGGGGCCAGAGATGCATGTAACGCATGGAGTCTGAGATACATAGGGCCAGAGATACATGGAACACATGAAGTCTGAGATGTATGAGGCCAGAGACGCATGGAACGCATGGAGTCTGGGATGTATGAGGCCCTTGTTGTGCTGTCCATATGGTGCTGCACCCTATCGAGAGTGATGTTCTGTGCTGACGTGAGACTTCTATCGTTTAGTCTGTTCACGTGTTTTGAGGCAATCAGAAAAATTTGTTTTGTCAAGTTTTTAGTCAGAGATGATCTTGTTGACATGATGTTATTTCAAGTCTATCTATGTCCAAAAACTACTTCAGCCGAATGGGACGCATGTATGTTGCCTTATTGGGTCGTAGGGTGACTTTGCGGCCTGATTTGAGCCTTCTTTTGGGGGCACATAGTTGTTGGACGCATGGACACATGCTGCCAAGTTGGCACTTTTTAAGACTTGGCTCAACCATTTTGGGAAGCTTAACCGCCTTTATGCAAACTTCTTGGGAACTTAACCATTGGTTCCTTGCAGACTTCTCAGAATCCAAACTGTCAGAATCGCCCTTTTTAGTTCATCATTACAATTATTGTCGTCACGCGAACCATCGCTCTCTTTTATAAATACCACTACTGTGGTCCATCGTGTTCTACTTCATGAAATATGTCATCCAAGGGAGAATCTAGTTGGGAACCCTGGCTACCCGCCTCGCTTTCTCGTTGTCTCCTCCCTACTACGTCCCAGTGCTCGGGTATCAGAGGGTAGACTTGGAGAGTCTCGTGATGGACGAGCTTTCGGTTCTCAGTCGGCTGTCGTGGCATTTCTGCTTGGACGGAGGGCACAGAATGAGGGTGAGTTGTCTGCTGTTGAGAGCTTTTTGTCCTTGTTGGGGTTGACTTTGGAGGCTCTTGCTAGGCCTCTAGGGTCTACTCCGGACTTTGTAGTGCTGCTTTTAACTCCAGAGAAGAAGGAAATATTGGAATGAAGGGAAGGAATGCGCCACCAGTTTTATTGAACGGGCATATGTTCGCTCCAGGATGTCGCGGTTGTGCTTCGTGAGGCTCGCGGCTCATCTAATTGATCGCATCTTTCCCTTTTTGTTTTCATTTTGTATGGACCTTGATAGCTATATGTTGTAACCCCCTTTTACAAATGAACTTTTTGTTTTGTTTTTATTAATATTTCTTTTATGCGGCCCCCGTACTCTGAGGATGATCAAGCCACATAAGGGTCACCTATGCGGTTGGCTGTTCTTGTTGCATAGGTCCCGTGCGACTCCTATGCGGCTTGCTTTCATATTGGGGGTGTATAAGCTCTTATGTTGCCTGCATAATTTTTATGCTTCTACATGTGCCAAGAAGTATTTTTCAAAAATTCATCCCCATGATATACTTTTGCAATAAATTGGCAGTACTCTTAAAGTACGCACGAGTATAGAATGCGGGTCACACTCAACATGCGCCCATGGACTACATGTCACACTCAATATGCGCCCATAATGCAAATCCTCCCGGATACTTCTTGTCATTGCTCTTCTTCTCCAACCGATCCACCCTTGATGCACTCAGAGCTCAAACTCGAGACTATGACAATGCTCCAAATCATAAATGCCAAGAAGCAAAGCTACATAATATAGGATTCTCATCACTATGAGCCAAGTAGTTTTCTAAAATACTAAGTTTTGGGAGATCATTCCCTCAAATTATCAAGAAGATCCATAAAATAAGAACTCATATCTACAAGATCCTAGCCATGGAAATTTAAAACAATAAGCACTAAAGATCAAAAGGAACTCAGTCCCAACAATATAAGCTAATAAAATCAAAGAACTAATAGAGAAATAAATCCATGCATGATCCATGTTTTTTCATTCCAAGCCAGATGTACTTACTTGTGAAGAAAAGATGGAAAGAGAACAAGAACACAATAATGGGGGGGGGGGGAGAGAGAGAGAGAAGACAAGAATATATAGGAAGGGGTGGATGATGAACCACCAGATCTCTCTAACAAATCCAAGCCACACACCCTATCTAACACCACCACACAATCAATATAAGCCAATGTGTGCCAAGTCCATTCAGCCGTGTACTTGAAGTATACTCAAAGTGCGCCAAAAATGAAAACACAAGCAAAAGTGCGCCAACTTTAGTATATTCCGAGTATACGGGATAGGGGAGTGACAAATCTGGTCCCGGATAGTTTGGTACGAGTACTGAGTATGTCCAGAGTATGTCATTTTATCAACAATAGTACGTTGTCTATATCTATATCTATAAGTCATAAAACTATGTCATAGCATCCACAAAACTATCTATCATCTATACTATATCAAGAACTAAAAAAGCATGTGACGGAAAAATATGCAGTTCAAACTATAATATACTAAGAGAAAAGGTAGGAGCACGAAGATCGATCTCAATCACGAACTCTATAGACTGGGGCGAGTCGTCTAAGTTGTAAGTTTAGTTATACAATCAGGATTGGATATGTCACTCCTCGTTCCATATATATATATATATATATATATATATATTGTCACCCTCACATTTTCAATCAAGGGTAGTTTGATAATTGACACGTGTATTTTTATTTTAGGATTTATTATATTTAAATATTGTGTATATGTATTATTTATTTATTGCTAGATGCTAGATTATTTTGGACTTGTGTAGTGGACCTAACCATTTAATTAGATGCATGAACCCAACATTTTAGTTTGGTTTAGATTGAGCCCAAGAATTAGGCCCATTAATTAGGAGGATGGATTAATGTGAAACCATTAGACTAGAACCTTCCTCCCTTAACTAATTTCTTCATGAGAGGCCCCAAGGGGTGTTTTGGATATTTTACATTGCTTGGGGAAGGGGTATATGGCCGACCACATGAGGAGGAGAGAGTGTCTCTCATTTTATTTGGTTCATTCCAATTAAATCTATATTTTCTCCCTTTCCAAATTCTTTCATTCCCTCACCATTCCTCCACAATTTTTTTCACAAATTCCTTCCCTATTTCTCAATTAAGGCTACTACAACAAGGATCTACAAGAAGGAAGCAAGGAGCAACAAAGAGGAGGCCAAGATCTAAAAGGAGGAGCTATATTCAATATTTGGAAATTTTTATTGGGAATCCATCTCCCAATAGGTATATTTTAGCTTTTCCTATTTTAATAGGTTCTAAATCTGAGATTTAACCATGAGAAATTATCCCACATACATAGGCTACCTATAGGATTTGGTTTTAGGTTCATAGGAGACCTATGGTGGAAGTTATGTGTGTTTTTGTGTTAATTTTGGAGAAATTCCGAGATTGTCACATGTTGTATTTGTCAATTGGTCAAATAGATCAATATGACATGTGAATGATTATTTGTGATTAGTGTCATGTCCAAAATTGGGTACGTGTAGGCCGTATCTCGTCGATTTGGCGATACGGGTTATTTTTGGGGGGTTTCCTCCGACACGGAAATTTGTGCATATAAATTCTTGACACAGACACATAGTTGTTATTATTATTGTTCGTATTAGTCATAATTAATATTCTAGACTTGATCGTGTTCTTCGGGATACGTTTGGTTGTGTGGTGGAGCCGTATCACAAGTGTATCATAGAATTAGTGTGATATGGGTGCGGTACACTCCACATGTTTGGTGTATTGCTCTTAATTCTATATGTACTTATGTATATATACATGTATGTTATATTTTATTTTATTATATATATATATATATATATATATATA
This sequence comes from Iris macrosiphon, assembly GCA_036927795.1. Lineage (NCBI taxonomy): Eukaryota > Viridiplantae > Streptophyta > Magnoliopsida > Asparagales > Iridaceae > Iris > Iris macrosiphon. The sequence goes on along the minus strand of JAYESA010000009.1, from coordinate 119,297,600 downwards.
TATATATATATATATATATATATATATATATATATATATATATATATATATATATATATATATATGAGTATGTACCTATAGTGTATATATATAAGTGTATATGTATCTATGTGTAACTATATCCATATGTATATATATGTGATTGTATATATATATGTGTATGTGTTTATATATATATGTGAGTGTATATATATGTATTGAGTAATACATGTAGTAGTTATGCATATATGTGTGCATTGTGATATGTGTATGTGTGTGAGCTATGTTTGTGTGTGTGTGAGTGTGTGTCAGTGAGTGAGGGAGAACAATAGTTTGTGCAGCAATGTATGAATAGCCAGTGCATCCACATCTCGAGCAGGAAACACCAGTACAACAGTGGAGCTTCACTGTAGTTGGCAGTTTCAGCATGGAGCTCATGCACTGAGGAGTACAAAGTGGCAGTGAAGGAACGCAACAACCAACAGCAGGGAGCTCGAGCCACTACAAGGAGCAGTTCCTCACTGCAGTATGCAACTGAAGGTGTGCAGCATCTCGTGCATCGCAGTGCAGTATCACAGCAGGAGGTATACAACAAGGGCTTGGGCAGTGGCATCAAATTGACTCAGAGGCACAACCCGCACATTCATTCAGCTGGAAGTGGTATTAGTTAACTATGTACTGAGCAGTGTATCAGTGTATCAGTGCAGTATCTGCACAGTTTCAATATCAGTTTCTATACCAGGTATCCATTCAGTACAGTATCAGCAAGGTGGGTATTTGGGTTAGATGTATCAGTCCGGTTCAGTATCATCTAGGTATGGGTAGTTAGTTAATTATTGGTTAGTAGTAGATATGTTAGTATATCAGTTAGTTTAGTATACTTGTAGTAAATAGTTAGTTTAGTTAGTTATGGTGATGGTTTATTTGGTTTACTTGATTATTATATATATATATATATATATATATATATATATATATATATATATATATATATATATATATATATTGTTTAAGTTAGATAGGTATACTAGCATATATATGTTAGTTAGGTAAGTAACTATTTGTAACTATGTATGTATTGCATTATAGTTACTATCTATGTATTATATTGATATATATTATAGTACTTAATATATGATATTCTATTGTTAGTATTGGGGTATTAGCTATATATATATATATATATATATTAGCTATATCAAAGGGTTTTGAATTACCTTGGGATACCAAGGTAAAGTCAAGGTAATGGGTCAATACCAAGGTATTGGGTTTGAGTATCGAGATAGGTAGTGATACCGCATTGGTGCAAGGCCAAGGTATCCTAATTGCTTTGATTAGTTAAGTACTATAATTATTGACTTGTATATCTATATAAATTACTATTTTCATATATTAAACTTGCGTATCTTGAGATACGATATTTTGTGTGTTTCATAGTATTGTAGATTAGCTAGTATAGCTTAGTTTCATAGTATCTTGACCTAGTATCTTAGTGTTAGACTCTTGCAACCTAGAATTAGCCGGTTTGACTTAGAAATGACTTTATGACTTAGAAATGCATCAATTTAACTTATTTTTATTCCGAACCTTGTATTGATGCAATATACCATATATAGGTCTGTGTGACACCAGCTTGGGTATCGAGAGACACACCTTGCTCAGGAGTTCAGGCGAGTATATTTCTTTGATAGTTTTTAATTCATAATAGTGTATACATGCATGTTATAGAATTGTATACTTGATTCCGACATAGTGATTTCACGGACTCGTACTACATAAATCCCGTTAGGAGATGTTATCCCCTACCATGTTCAGTGGGTACTCTTGTACATGTATTTTATCGTGTACATTGGATATTGATTTATATTTCATGTTCACACACTGCTCGTGTTCAGTGTGCTTATTCGTGTACACACACTGCTCGTGTTTAGTGTGATTATATTCGTATACACCCACTGCTCGTGTTCAGTGGTCATATTCATGTTCGTAGAGTATCATGATTGGATCCATTGGTATTAGTTGGGGATGGGAGAGTAGGAGTTGATTATGTGATCAAAGCCCCATTGTTCATCGTGTACATTCTAATTATATACCATACTTTTAATTGTCATACCTTATTGATCATGTTTACCCAAACTGATTACATAATAAACTTGTATTCTGAGGCACATTAGTTTAGATTACAGTTATTGCATCATATTGCAGATATTCATATTGTTGTTCTATATTCTCGTACATTACCTGTATACTTATTGTTCAACCATTCATATTTTAGTGATCATGTATTTTATTTCTATTATCTGTTTTATATGCTCGATTATGTTATTGAAACTGCTTTCAGAGGTATGTACTTTGCTCCAATCCTGACTGGATATATTTTTTCAAATGATTGGCTTATAGAGTAGTGTCCCACATTCTACGGGCCGCAGGACAGTATACCTTTAGAGGATACTCCTATAGACCAGGAGGACTTAGTTGCAAAGCCCGAGGAGGTCTAGTTATTTGTGTTGGCTTGTATTAGACTATATTTATGGAGATTCACAGTTTGCATGTTATTTCAGATTGTGGATTGTATCTTGATTTCTTTCCTTCGCTATTCTATTCGTGCTTTATTTTCCTTAATTTGTTTTGTGATTAAGATTAGTTATACTTGTGAGATACCATATTGTCCCTCCGTTTGGAGTTAAGATGATTGACAGGTATACTTGTGAGATACCATATTGTCCCTCCGTTTGGAGTTAAGATGATTGACAAGTACCATATTATATTGTTGAGATGTTAGATAGTTAAAAATGACCCAAACAGCATTCTACCATCAATTCTGCGGCGTAGGCTGGGCGTAACCACGTACTCGCGTCCGATTATCCGGGTGTGGGTCGTGACATATTTTTAGTGGTGGCCCATGCAGGTCCTATCAATACTACGATATCGTACTACTTGCGACTCTAGATTCTTATCGTAGTGGTGCTCTCCTAGAGTACTGCTACGAGCCTGCTTTAGGAAACATGATTTAGGCTGAGAGTTTACTCAATCACACCTAGGAAATATTCCAATATCAGTTTTGCAATCCTTATCTATTAAATATTTGCTTTACTTCAAATATAAATTCTGTCATTTTTTGATGATATCGTATCATATTCTATATTGATTCCTTATTTCAATCAATCTTTAGGTTGCTGCCGAAGACGCGTTCCCAGCGCTTAGGTGCCACAATGGCACGATCAATCACTTTACACCCATGAGGGCAGCACCCTCAGACGATGGTCCAGCACCAATATTCAGGAGGTCAGCTTCACCGGTCCAGGTGGGCGTATCTGTAGCTGCTTTCGGAGGTGCTCCGCCTCCAGTACCGAGGACAACACAGATAGTTTTCGGGGATCTTCCACCCCCACCACCTGCAGTTGATCAGACACAGATATTCGTGCTCTTCCAACAGATGATGGAGATACAGCAGCGTCAGTCAGAGGTCCTGCGACAGAGCGTAGAGAATGCTCACCAGATCGTGCTTGCAGCAGTTGAGAGAGCTTCTACAGTCCAGCCACAGATGGCACCACCTCAGTTTATTCCTTAGCAGCCGAGGCCGGGGACCATTATAGACTTCAAGAGGATAGCCCCGAAGGACTTTAGAGGCACAAAGGGGATACTTTACGCGAATCATTGGATCAAGGACATCGAGTGGAACCTGCGGTTGCTGCAGATTCCAGAGATATTGCAGATAGAGGCAGCGGGGTGCATGATGTTCGACATTGCTTTGACATGGTTCAGGACAGACCCTAGAATTATAGTACCAGGACTCACTTGGGAGGCTTTCAAAGAGTTTTTCAAGGAGTGGCTCTGACATCCGTAGAGAGCCAGTTCTAGTACCGCATCTAGGGAGGTATGTCAGTAGGCGAGTATACGGCGGAGTATTGCTGACTAGGTCACTTCGTGGAGGGACAAAACCCCAGGGTGAGAGCCAGAAAGTTCATAAAGGGCCTGAACCGGGAGGTCAAATCCCATACGAATGAAGATCCTACCGCCACCTTCGAGGAGATTCTCTGACATGCATAGCGAGCAGAGGATGACTTAGAGCTTGGCTCTAAGAGGCCGAGGGACACATGAGGATCTAGTACCAACACGAATCCAATAAAAAGGCCTCATTTACAGTAGCAGCACCAGAGGCACTACCAGCATCAGAGACAGCAGTATCACGGGCCAACTAGAGCGCCGACACAACAGATGTACCAGATCTAGAGGGCAGCTGCTCCTTGCACTTTCTGTAACAAGCAAGGACATGGATGGGATGCATGCATGATGAGACTATGCCAATGCTTATTATGTGGGTGAAGAGACCATCAGTTGAGGGCTTATCCTAATGTCCTAACTCGTCCAGTTCAGGGCAGAGGTCAGGTACAAAGAGCACCCGCTAGACCTCCAGTGGGACAGCAGAGAGGACCTCTACCACCGCAGTAGTAGCAGTTTGCTCAACACCAGCAGTAGAGAGGTGCACAACGACAGGGGCGAGCTTTTGCCTTGACTATCGAGGAGGAGAAGCGGTTGGCGATGTCATCCCAGGTTCAGTTTATCTTGATTCCTTTCTAGCTCATGCTTTATTTGATTCTGGTACTTCTCATAGTTTTGTATCTTATCTTTTGCTTTGAGACATTGTCTTGAGTCTGAACCGTTCGCGAGGACTTGCAAGATCATACTGGGGGTGGCATTATCCTGGTCAGTGATATTTGCAAGAACCAGAGAGTTTATTTGGGAGGCCGAGAGTTGAGCATATGTTTACTCGTAATGCCACTTCCGAGTTACAATATAGTACTCGGGCTGGATTGGTTGAGTAGGCATCACGCTAGTATCGATTATCGTGGAGGCAGAGTTTTATTTTAGACGCCAAGAGAGCCGAAGTTCGAGTTTGTTAGAGGAGCAGCAGGGAAGAGCGAAGGCAATTTCTGTGGAGCTTTGGTAGAAGAGCAGGAGCCGCCACATCCGTTGATTGCAGACTTCATGGATGTCTTTCCAGAGGAGTTGCCGAGGTTGCCACCGGAAAGAGATATGGAGTTCTCTATAGATTTGGTGCCTGCGTATAGCCAAATCTTAGCACGTCTATAGAGTAAACAATAGTGAACTAGTGGAGTTAAAGAAGTAGGTGATGAGTTGCAAGATAAGGGCTTTATCCATTCCAGTTCATCACCATGGGGTACTCCGGTATTTTTTGTACCAAAGAAGGATGGGTCGGTACGTATGTGTATCGACTACAGGGCACTTGACAACCTCAATATCAAGAATAAATACCCATTGCCACGGATTGATGACTTATTTGACTAGTTGAACGGAGCGAAGGTATTCTCAAAGATAGACTTGAGGTCGGGGTACCACCAAGTGAAGGTGAAGAAGGAAGACATCCTGAAGACAGCTTTCAGGACTTGTTATGGGTAGTTCGAGTTCTTGGTGATGTTGTCTGGGTTGACCAATGCCCTGGCGGTATTCATGAACCTGATGAACAAGGTATTTCATCAGTACCTGGATTAGTTTGTTGTACTCTTCATAGATAATATTGTGATATATTCGAAGACCCCAGAGGAGCATAAGCAGCACTTGAGGATAGTTCTGGAGACCCTTAGGAAGGAGAAGCTGTATGGCAAGCTTTCAAAGTATGAGTTCTTCCTTGATAAGGTTGAATTCCTCGAACATGTTATTACAGGAGATGGAATCTCAGTGGACCCAAAGAAGATTTCAGCAGTTGAATCGTGGTTTATCCCGAGTTCAGTAGCAGAGATCAGGAGTTTCCTTGGATTGACGGGCTACTATCGTAGGTTTGTTCATGACTTTTCCAGACTTGCAGAGCCGATGAGTAGACTAACCAGGAAGGACGTGGAGTTCGTCTGGACTGAGGATTGTTAGTCAGCATTTGAGGAACTGAAGAAGAGGTTGACTACAGCTCCAATCTTGACATTGCCATCAGGTGCATGAGGATTTTCCATATACAATGATGCATCAGGTAAGGGTTTGGGTTGTTTGTTGCAGCAGAACAAAAATGTGATTGCCTATACTTCCAGGCAATTACGTCCGCATGAGAAGAACTACCCTACCCATGACTTGGAGTTGGCAGCAGTTATCTTTGCTCTTAAATTGTGGAAACACTACTTGTATGGAGAGAGAGAGTAGAGATATTTACAGACCACAAGAGCTTGAAGTATGTGTTTACACAAAAAGAGCTTGATATGAGACAATAATGATGGTTGGAATTGATGAAAGACTTTGATATTTCTTTGCAGTACCATCCATGGAAGGCCAAGGTAGTCATGGATGCCTTGAGCAGGTATCCTGTGGCTATGTACTTGACGAGGGACAGACATTTATTGGCCAATCTTGACAGTTTGGGCATTGAGGTATTAGTTCCTGGAGTCCAAGCATAGATATGGGGACTTCAGGTACAGTCAGAGCTAATGGACCGGATCAAAGCCGGACAGTACGAGGATGAGTCTTTGAGGAGCATCAGAGCACAGGTCCAGATCGGGTTAGCAGAAGACTTCAGTATCGCAGATGATGGATCATTGCGGCACTGTACCAGATTGTGTGTACCGAGTGGATCATTGTGCGAGGAGATTCTATAGGAGGCACATCGATCTCAGTACTCTATGTATCCATATGCCAACAAGATGTATAGAGACATAAGAAAACATATATGGTGGTATAGTATGAAGCGGGAGGTAGCTAGCTTCATATCCAGATGCTTGGTTTGCCAGTATGTAAAGGCAGAGAGACAGAGGCCAGATAGATTACTTCAGCCTTTACCCATTTTGGAGTGGAAATGGGAGCATGTGACCATGGATTTTGTTTCAGGACTTTCGTGTTCTCCAGGAGGTAAAGATGCGATTTGGGTCATCGTGGACAGGTTGACCAAATCAGCCCACTTTCTACCATTCAAAGTGGGTATATCTACGGAGAGGCTCGCGGAGATGTATATGTGCCAGATAGTCAGATTGTACGGTGTTCCAGTGAGCATAGTTTCAGATCGGGATAGTCACTTTATATCCCACTTCTGGAGGAGTTTATAGGCTAGCTTGGGCACTCAGCTCAAGTTCAGTACCGCATATCATCCTCAGACTAACGGACTATCGGAGAGGACTATTCAAACTGTCGAGGATATGCTATGCACCTGTATTTTGTATCTTGGAGGTTCTTGGGAGGATCATCTTTACTTGGTAGAGTTTTCATACAACAACATCTACCAAGCCAGTATCGAGATGTCACCGTTTGAGGCATTGTATGGACGAAGATGCCGCACTCCGTTATCATGGGATGATATTGGTGAGAGAGCTTTATTGGGACCAGAGATGGTAGTGGATGTAGCTGAGAAGGTGAAGCTCATCAGGGATAGACTTCGAGTGGCACCGGACAGGTAGCGGTATTGGGCTGATAGCTACCGGAGACCTTTGGAGTTTGAGGTATAGCTTTTGTTTTGTATTACTAGTGATTGATTATTTGTTTTGTTAGAGTGCTAAGGTTGTGTTTCATGCTAAGTTGGCGGTCTGATTTTCTTGAAGATTTCTCCGACATGTAGCACGATTCATTTCGGTGGAGGCAGAAAGCTTAGTCCGCGATTCATTGGACCTTTCAGTATTCTTGAGAAGGTCGGTACAGTTTCATACAGACTAGACTTACCACTTGTATTAGAGGGAGTACACAACGTGTTTCACGTGTCGCAGCTGAGATGGTACATGGCAGATCATAGTCATATGTTGGATCACTCGAAGATAGAGGTGGGCCCTACTCTTAGCTATCTAGAGCAGCCAGTGGAGATTCTGGATCGGAGAAAGAAGGTATTGAGGAACCAGACGATTCCTTTGGTGCGTGTCACGTGGAGGCATCACTCGTCAGGAGAGTACCTTAGAGCGAGAGGTCGAGATGCGCGAGCGATATCCATATCTGTTCGAGTCGTGAGGTATAATTCTTTCTTTCATTATATTATTTGCTTTTGGTAGTTAGTTTCTTTTTTAATTTCGAGAATAAAATTTTTCTAAGGTGGGTAGGATTGTCACCCTCATATTTTCAATCAAGGATAGTTTGGTAATTGACACGTGTATTTTTATTTTATGATTTATTGTATTTAAATATTATGCATGTGTATTATTTATTTATTGTACTATTTATTTATTACTAGATGCTAGATTATTTTAGACTTGTGTAGTGGTCCTAACCATTTAATTAGATGCATGAACCCAATATTTTAGTTTGGTTTAGATTGAGCCCAAGAATTAGGCCCATGAATTAGGAGAATGGATTAATTAATGAAACCATTAGACTAGAACCTTCCCCCCTTAATTAATTTTTTCATGGGAGGCCCCAATGGGTGTTTTGGACATTTTACCTTGTTTGGGGAAGGGGTATATGGCCGGCCACATGAGGAGGAGAGAGAGTGTCTCTTATTTCATTTGGTTCATTCCAATTAGATCTATATTTTTTTCCTTTCTAAATTCCTTCATTTTATCATTATTCCTCCATAAATTTCTTCATAAACTCCTTCCCTATTACTCAATTGAGGCTACTACAACAAAGATCTACAAGAAGAAAGCAAGGAGCAACAAGGAGGAGGCCAAGATCTACAAGGAGGAGCTACATTCAACATTTGGAAATTTTTATTAGGAATCCATCTCCCAATAGGTATATTTCAGTTTTCCCTCTTTTAATAGGTTCTAAATCTGAGATTTAACATGAGAAATCACCCTACATACATAAGCTACCCATAGGATTTGGTTTTAGATTCATAGGAGACCAATGGTGGAAGTTATGTGTGTTTTTTAGTCAATTTTAGGAGAATTCCGAGATTAGCACATGTGGTATTTGTCAATTGGTTAAATAGATCAATATGACATGTGAATGATTGTTTGTGACTAGTGTTATGTCCACAATTGGATACGTATAGGCCGTATCTCGTCGATTGGCGATACGGGCTATTTTTGGGGGGTTTCCTCCAATACGAAAATTTGTGCATATAAATTATTGACACGGATACGTAATTGTTATTATTATTGTTCGTATTAGTCATAATTAGTATTCTAGACTTGCTCGTGTCCTTCGGGATATGTTTGGTTGTGTGGTAGAGCCGTATCGCTAGCGTATCATAGAATTAGTGTGATACCGGTGCGGTGCACTCCACGTATTAGGTGTATTGCTCTTAATTCTATATGTACTTGTGTATATATACATGTATGTTATATTTTATGATATATATATATATATATATATATATATATATATATATATATATATTGTATATATATATGTATGTGTTGATATATATATATGTGAGTGTATAAATATGTATAGAGTGATACATATAGCAGTTATGCATATATGTGTGCATTGTGATATGTATATGTGTGTGAGCTATGTTTGTATGTGTGTGTGTGTGTGAGTGTGTGTCAGTGATGAGGGAGAACAACAGTTTGTGCAGCAATGTATGCATAGCCAGTGCATCCACATCTCGAGCAGGAACCACCAGTACAGCAGAGGAGCTTTACTGTAGTTGGCAGTTTCAGCATGGAGCTCATGCACTGAGGAGTACACAGTGGCAGTAAAGGAAAGCAACAGCCAACAACAGGGAGCTCGAGCCACTACAAGGAGCAGTTCCTCACTGCAGTGTGCAACATAAGGTGTGCAACAGCTCGTGCATCGCAGTGCTGTATCACAGCAGGAGGTATACAACAAGGGCTCGGGCAGTGGCAGCAAATCGACTCAGAGGCACAGCCTACACAAGCATTCAGCTCGAAGTAGTATCAGTTAACTGTGCAATGAGCACTGTATCAGTGTATCCATGCAGTATCTGCACAGTTTCAGTATCAATTTCTATACCAGGTATCCATTCAGTACAATATCAACAAGGTGGGTATTTGGGTTAGATGTATCAGTCCAGTTCAGTATCAACTAGGTATGGGTAGTTAGTTAATTATTGGTTAGTAGTAGATAGGTTAGTATATCAGTTAGTTTAGTATACTTGTAGTAAATAGTTAGTTTAGTGAGTTAAGGTGGTAGTTTATTTGGTTTACTTGATTAGTATATATATATATATATATATATATATATATATATATATATATATATATATATAAAAGTTATTGGTTAAGTTAGATAGGTATACTAGTATATATATGTTATGTTGATAGTTAGTGGATTGAGAAATAGTTAGCTAAGTAACTATATGTAACTATGTATGTATTGCATTGTAGTTACTATATATGTATTGTATTGATATATATTATAGTACTTAGTATATGATATTCTATAGTTAGTATTGGGGTATTACCTATATATATATATATATATATATATATATATATATATATATATATATATATATATATATATATATATATATATATATATATATATATATATTAGCTATATCAATGGGTTTTGAATTACCTTAGGATACCAAGGTAAAGTCAAGGTAATGGGTCAATACCAAGGTATTGGGTTTGAGTATCGAGATAGGTAGTGTGATACACATTGGTGCAAGGCCAAGGTATCCTAATTGCTTTGATTAGTTAAGTACTATAATTATTGACTTGTATATCTATATAAATTACTATTTTTATATATTAAACTTGCGTATCTTGAGATACGGCATTTTGTGTGTTTCATAGTATTGTAGATTAGCTAGTATAGCTTAGTTTCATAGCATCTTGACCTAGTATCTTAGTATTAGACTCTTACAACCTAGAATTAGCCGGTTTAACTTAGAAATGACTTTATGACTTAGAAATGCATCAATTTAACTTATTTTTATTCTGAATCTTGTATTGATGTAACATACCATGTATAGGTCTGTGTGACACAAGCTTGAGCATAGAGAGACAAACCTTGCTTAGGACTTCAGGCGAGTAAATTTCTTTGATAGTTTTCAATTCATAATAGTATATATATGCATGTTCTAGAATTGTATACTTAATTCTGACACAGTGATTTCACAGACTCGTACTACATAGATCCCGTCAGGAGATGTTATCCCCTACCGTGTTCAGCGGGTTCTCCTATACATGTATTTCATCGTGTATATTGGATACTGATTTATATTTCGTGTTCGCACACTGCTCGTGTTCAGTGTACTTATTCGTGTACACACACTGCTCGTGTTCTGTGTGATTATATTCGTGTACACCCACTACTCGTATTCAGTGGTCATATTCATGTTCGTAGCGTATCATGATTGGATCCATTGGTATTAGTTGGGGATGGGAGAGTAGGAGTTGATTATGT